>JAJLWI010000018.1:0-64714 GCA_030674215.1 Kodamaea nitidulidarum | reverse complement strand
CCTTACTATTCAACCTTCCTTACTATCAAACACTTCGCTTTCCATACCCACCCTTATTAAGCCCCTCACTTTCCTTCCCAATCTTTAACCATTGCGCCCGTTGCTCATCGCACCGTCATTCCTGATCTGGAATTTCAAATCTGCATCTAGACTATGCGTAAATGGCCTTACTAAGGAAGATGCTTAATAACGAAAGGTTCTTGCAGAAGGCTATACATACCCTCGGAGCTAGCCCGATTATCTCCAAACCCAGCAATTGCTTGTACTTTTCAAAGTGTGTCCCACGTGACCCCGCCTCTAGCCTTATGTTTTTGTGTGATATGCAAATTTTACGTAAAATGAGTCAGCTGCATCGAACACCGATGCAATTCTGACATAGTTGTCGTGGATAATGACGGGCTAATGACGGGATAATGACGGGCTAATGACGGGATAATGACGGATTAATGACGGGTTAATGACGGGTTAATGACGTGGATTAAGTGGAGATGAATGGTGCTCTGATAAAGACTTTTTAAAAAGGAAAATATTTTGCAATCATGATAGCAAGATCAGCTCGGCTGGAAAATACTCATTAAAATATCCACTGCAAGTGGTTCGTTAGAATTCGGCATTAGAAGGATGGGTTATATCCCTCGGCTAGTACTGGAGTTCAGGGGGCTGAGGAATACCTATATGTTACTCTAATTTTTACCAACAATTTTCGAGCCGTCTTGGAGTACATTTTCTGTGCGCCGGAACCTCATACCCCAAAAATTTTAGTACACGGTTCCAAAGCCTCTTTAGTAGCGCTATTCTGAAAGTTTCTAGAATCTGTCTATTCATTGCTATTAGAAATCATACATTACAATCTAGTTGCGGGTTCTGTATATACCGGAGCTGCGGATTGTGTAATTGATCTTGACTGGCTTGCTTGCTATTGAAGTATATGCAGTTCTCGTACAAGCCTTGCGCGATGGATTTGGTCCCTTCTCCACATATTATGGATGTATACTGTGGCAATGCTGCTGTTTCTATAGCCCCTATCAGATTTGGAGCACTTTGCAGAATGCTTAGAAAATGAGATTCCCCAGTTCTCGAAGTTCAGAGATGGCATCTACAACAATTGATATACTTTTTATTTGTAGGAAGAACTCTTCAGTCAGTCATTTAGTTACTAACCCCCTCACTCCCTAACCTGCTCGTGAAGTTCGCTCTTGAGGTTTTAAAATCCATTATTGTTCTTAGAGGGCTTCCGTCTTTTGTGAAGCTTCATAATAATAGGTATTTTCATTGAGAACGTCTTCTATACTACGGTATAATGAAATGACGATCAATAAACGCAAGCTACACCACTAATTGATTACTGAATAAGAATAATTAAAATTTTGCCTAATTTTCAAAATATTTCTTGCTTTTGACAAGTGGTTGCAAATAATCCTTTTTTATGGCACAATTATATTGGATAGTGTTAGTAGATGCCTAGTATAAGCAAAGGTGATTAGATGAGTACTATTGTTAATATTACAATAGTGATACAACTGCTGAGTTGTCCTTGTTCTAAACGCAGAGACGATAAAATTGAATCATTAGTTTGAATTTCTTTTCCTACTTTCCATCTAGTCCCTTTCCATTCTGAATAATTAGGAGTTTATATTAATTTCTTTACCCACTTTTAATCCAGTTCCTTTCCATTCTGAATATTTTGGTTGCTTTAACTGCTTTTGAAGCCATATCACGTTGACTTCAGTATAAGTTATGTAGCATGAAAACACAGTTTCAGATCGCCTTCTTTGCCCTAGATTAGTGGCTGCAAATTATGGAATCTGACTATCGCACGATTCAGACTTGGTGAGCTACAAAGTTGTAGTCAGTGACCTAACACCTACACTCAAGTTTATTCACGAATCGAGCTGGGTGCCATTCAGCCAAGAAGACAATTTAAGCTAGATAACGTGGTTTTTCAATCAAAAGTATAAATGTACTTGCAAAGAAGCAGAAATTATGGTTCTACATCTTTCATTTCGAATTTTCTCGGTATATACTAACCGTATTTATGCTTATATTGCGCGGGTCTAAGGGTATTGAGGAGCGACTTCGTAAAAGTTGACACAAAGTTCACAAACTAGTCCTAAATACTGAACGAAACCTAGTTAAGCCGGTACGGCGGGGTCTACAAACCGAGGTTTAATAGCTATCCGTTCGGCAGCAACGCGAGAAACCCCCGACTCAATTGTAAACTCCTTGAGTAGGCAAGTCATCTAAAGGGGATTCACTTCCTATAGCGTGAAATCCGCAACATTTTATTCACAAAATTCGATGATTTTTGTGGTTTTTACTTATTTTGGTAAACTCACAAGGTATCTGAGCTTGTGCACCCGCCTTACCCGACCTGGAAACTGTCATCATGTGTTGACATTCGATTTTTCCGTACGTGTAAATTGACAGAAGCGTACATTGACTCTCGTGTGCTGCTTCTGAATCTGCATTTAGATTTTTCGCATAGTTGGGAGACGAACTTCACGAGCAAAGCGAGTGAAGTGAGTGAGTGAGTGAACTAACACTAAAGATAAGGTAGCTACCAAAGTCATATCTTTACTTGTAGTTCGATACGCTTACTCTTCGATGTGCAACGTAAGGAGATTTTACAAATTGAGCCGTTATAACGTCATCACTAATTCTTAGCGTGGTGAATTCTGTCATAACTGATTCTCTCTCCCATCACTAATTGTAAGCATTGTGATCACCTAATTCTGATACTTACAATAATTGATCTTCTTTAGACCGTGCTTAGCCCAGTCTTCTATAAGCGTGCCTTTCTGAGTGTACGTCAAAACAGTCTTTATTTGTCTTCACTTCTAGATCACAAGTCGGTAACAATCGCACATATTAAACTCACGTCACAGAACTCAATGTGACGAGGATTCAGCGGACTATCCTGATACAGAAATTCTATAGTGACAAAGTCTTGTTACCGTACACTTTGGCGCAGACGTAAAATCGCGAAAATATGGTGATGTTTTCGTTCCGTTTCAAACCGTTTTCACTCGCAGCTTATCGTTTTAAATGTCAAGTGTACCCAATTGGCCGGCCTCACCACGAACTTCACGAGCGAAGCGAGTGAAGTGAGTGTGTGAGTAAGCCTTTATTGTAAGCTCACCCACTTCACTCACTTCGCTCGTGAAATAACCAAGGCGGTAAAGATCTGGAACCTACCTCAGTGATGAAAGTTGGAGTCGGCCAGTTTCTATGTGTAACATTATTAGCCAAGCTGTTGTTTTCATAGCTTCAACCTATTAGTTGGTTCCAAATGACTGCTTGTGTTTAGCTACATTTAGCGCTGAGTCTAACCATATAGTGGGTATGCATTCTTTGATTATGCTCGCTCTACTTAGTAACAGTTTCGGCCGCGATTGTGGCAGTTTTATTTCAGTGCGAAGTCGTATGTTATCATTACAGTGCTGCGTCGCACTTCTGTTGCTGTTTTTATTAAAGTGCCGAATCACACTTACGTCCGTTTTCATTTCTCTGAATTCAAACCCAGATGACGTTATCTCCGAGTGCCATCTCAGTCGTTTCCTGAAGCTCATTTGCTTATACACATGTACAGTCACTCGTTAGTTGTCATCTGCTGGCACTCATTTGATGGCACTCATTTGATGGCACTCATTTGATGACACTCATTTGCTGTCACTTTTTGATTCTGTCACTTGTTTGCTGTCACCCATTTGTTTCTCATTCGCTGTCCTCATTTATTGCTCTCAGTAGTTTGCTTGCACTTTTATGTTGCTCGTTTGCTGTCACTCATTTGCTGTCATTCATCTTCAGTCACTCATTTGCCGATACTCATTCGGTCCCACGTTTGCTGTAACCACTTCTCTCTATTTGCTGAGTCTAACATGAAATCTTGATATTCATCTGCATTCCTTGTATGGGTCTGCACACTTCTGGCGCCATGTTGGCGTGAAAATTATGGTTGGTGCTGAATTATTCACGAGTATAGAGTCGCGTTGTTCCAACCTAAATGACACATCAAGAAGAGACTGTTAATACGGCTTCAAATAATTGCTTGCCGAAACATTGAACTAGCGTGTTAGTGCACTTCCCTAGATCAAACTGCAACATATAAGCTCATGAAAACGAGCGTTCATCGAGAAGCTACTGTCGTCAGGTGCTCATGACTTCAGGAGAGAAGCAAGCGAAGGGATTGTGCACTGAATAATGAGATGCCTAAGTAATGGCGTATTGAGTTGCGTGACTGAATAAAAAACATTAGATAACTGAATGAACAAATATTACTCTCGTGGTGACCCTGGAATTAAACACTAGCTCTGCTAGCCCATCCCGTTCGCTCATTCAACTAACTCTCCTTATTACATTCACTCACTCAGTTTCCCTCCCTATCATAAGCAATCTCACCCATCAAACCAATACAACGCTCCACATTCTCACCTCTCACTGCACACACCGGAACTATCTTCCAGCCCTGCGCAACCACCCACAGGCGCAATTCCGCATAGTTCTCGCCCTTGCTCAAGTCCGCCTTGGTTGCAACAACCAACACCCTCTTGTTAGCCATCCGCTTTGGACCAACCTCGTTAAGAAGAACCTCGAGGTCTGCAAGCGGGCGCTCCAGCTCCAAGCTCACCACAAATACCAAGCCGCCAGAGCGCTCAATGTGGCGGAGAAAGTCCAAGCCCATGCCCTTGTTCGCCGACGCGCCCTTGATGATGCCCGGAATGTCTGCCACAGTGAACGGGTCGCGGTCGATGGTGGTGGTGATGGTACCAACAGTGGGCTGAAGAGTGGTGAACTCCCAGTGGCCAACACGTGGGCGCGCACGCAGAATGGCACGCAAGAGCGAGGACTTGCCCGCATTCGGTAAACCCACCAAGCCGAGGTCCGCAAGCAACTTGAGCTCGAGCAAAAAGTGCGCGGTAATGCCCTCGCGCGCCTGCTTCAGAAAACGAGGACTGCGGATATCCTTGGTGAGAAAGTGCATGTTGCCCATACCGCCCTTACCGCCCTTGAGCAACAAAATGGGCTTGGTCGTGGGTCTGGTGAGGTCGAGCCCGGCAAGCGGGAACTTGTCAAAGTGCAACTCCTCGGCCTCGACTTCGTGGTCAAAGTCAATCACACGCTTGTTGAGGTCCTGGAAGTAGTCCTTGGCGGTGTAGTACTCCTCGTCGTGCTCGCGGTAGATCCAGCCCTCACCCGCGCGGTACTTGGGACGGAACAACTGCACGTTGTTGGCGTCATCACAGTGGAGGTCGAGCGTGATGTCGTCCACAGACCTGCCCTCGCGCCTGCTCAAGAACTTCTTGAGCTCCGTGGGATCGGGGATCCAGCGGATTGTGGTGCCCACGGGTACCTCAATGATCACGTCCTCTCCCTGCTTGCCATCAAGCTGCGAGCCTTTTCCTGGTGTTCCTGTCTTGGCCACATAAGCCTTTTTCAATTTGTGCAACGACGACATGTTTTTTTGTACAACCGAGAGGTAGACGTCACCTCCGTCTCCACCATCACCACCGTCTGGCGGTCCTGTTGGTCTGTTTGCATCGCGGAAAAAGGAAACACAGCCGTTTCCACCGCGTCCACTGCTGGCTTTGATGACTTTAAGATCCACAAACGTACGGTTTTCGACTTTACGTGCACGTTTGGCGAGCTCTGATACTGTATTGTAGAACACATGGTGCGTGTGGTGCTGATTTCCGCCAAAGTAGTCTGCTAGGGACATACGGTTGGTGATGCCGGTGTCCGACTGTGAAACGGTTGTGTAGCGAATTGTGCCTGTGCTTGAGCATAGGGATGCCTCGGGGACGAAGTCGGGGTGAGTTCCCAATACGTAGTTGGAAGTGTAGGTGAGGGTGTTGGTTCCAGAGAGATTGGATCCAGACAAATTGGGATTGGATTCCGAAAGATTGTAGTTGGGATCATTGTGGTTATGGGTATCAAAGCTAAGGGAGGAGTTATTGGAGTTGTTGGAGCTGTTGAAGTTGTTGAAGTTGTGTATATTGTATCTATCAGTTTCATCTTTGTCACCGTCTTTCAAACCCAATCCCTCCACTCCATCCACTCCCTCCATTCCCTCATCCTTTCTCTCCATATCTCTATACCCCCCCTCAGCAACATAATGCGCAAACCGGCTCTTGGAGCCCATCCGCACACTAACCAGCGAAAAGTAGCGTCTCATCTTAATTTTTATTTATTTCTTCCCATGAGCTTTGAAGACCTCGGAGTGCTGCGCTGGCTTTGCGAAGCGCTTGCAACCATGAAGATTCGCACTCCCACGCTGATCCAGCGTGCGTGCATCCCAGATATCCTCAGCGGCCACGATTGTATTGGTGGTGCGCGTACAGGAAGTGGTAAAACAATTGCCTTTGCACTGCCCATGCTTTCCAAATGGAGTGAGGACCCATTTGGTATCTGCGGCTTGGTTTTGACCCCCACGCGTGAGTTGGCACTTCAGATCGCCGAGCAGTATCGTGCACTCGGTGCGCTGATGAACATAAAGTGCGCGGTTGTGGTGGGTGGTGAGGACTTTGTTCAGCAGGCCATCGAGCTCCAGAAAAAACCGCATTTTGTGATTGCAACCCCAGGACGTTTGGCGGACCATATTCTCAACAGTGGTGAGGAGACAGTGAGTGGGTTGCGCCGTATCAAGTACTTGGTGCTCGATGAGGCTGATCGTTTGTTAAGTAACAGTTTTGGTGGTGACCTCGAGCGGTGCTTCTCGGTGCTCCCGGAGTCTGGCAAGCGTCAAACTTGTTTGTTCACGGCCACTGTGACCGATGCTGTGCGCTCCTTGAGCACACGGCCACGCAAGCCACTGGAGTTGCCTGTCAAGGTGCATGAGATGGACTCTGTGGGGAGTGTGGCCATCCCACCGACGCTTTCTCTCAAGTATGTTTTTGTGCCGTCCTATGTCAAGGAGGCTTACTTGCACCAGATCTTGACGCGGGATCAGTACCAAAAGGCCACAGCGGTGGTATTTGTGAACCGTACCAAGACCGCAGAGATTCTCCGCCGTATGTTGCGTAAGTTGGAGGTGCGTGTGGTTTCGCTCCACTCGCAGATGCCACAATCTGAGCGTACGAACTCGCTCCATCGTTTCAAGGCTAGTGCTGCGCGCGTGTTGATTGCAACGGATGTGGCTTCCAGAGGTTTGGACATTCCGACTGTGGAGTTGGTGGTCAACTTTGATATTCCAGCGGACCCGGACGACTTCATCCACAGGGTGGGTAGAACTGCGAGAGCAGGGCGCAAGGGTGATGCGGTGTCTATTGTGGGCGAGCAAGATATTGAGCGTGTGCAGTCTATTGAGGAGCGTGTGAACAAGAAGATGGAGTTGCTTGAGATTGACGATGACGATGTGATTCAAGACTCGCTTTCTGCGGTGAGTGTTGCAAAGAGGGAGTCGTTGATGGAGATGGAGAAGGAGGATTTTGGGCGGAAGCGGGAGATAAATAAAGCGAAGAGGGAACCAGCTGAACGAGCTGAACGAGCGAAGCGAGTGAAGCGAGTGAAGTCATAGTGAGATAACTGAACGTGTGAACTTACGTTATAGAAAACATTTTTTGAAGGAGCGAACTTACGTTATAGAAGACATATTCTGAACGAGCGAACGAACTGACGAGCGAAGCGAGGGAAGTGAGTGAGTGAGTGAACTTACATTATAGAAGACATTTTGTGGACGAGCGAACGAACTGAACGAGCGAAGCCAGTGAAGTGAGTGCGTGAGTGAACTTATACTATAGAAGACATTTTCTGAACGAAACGAGTGAACTTACACTATGGGAAAAAGCTGAACGAGCGAGCAAACTAAACGAGCGACGCGAGTGAAGTGTGTCAGTGAGTGAGTGAGTGAGTTAGTGAGTGAGTGAGTTAGTGAGTGAGTGAGTTAGTGAGTGAATGAGTGAGTCAGTTATTGTGTGAGTGACTGAACTGAGTGGTTGGGTGATGTGGTTTAGTGAGGTTTATTCAACCGACTGACCGACTGACTGACTTACCGACTGACTGACAGCTTACAATATAGAAGACATTTTCTGAAATGAGCGAAGTGAGTGAGTGAGTGAACGAGAAAATGAACTGAATGAGCGAATGAGTGAATATACGTCGAACTGAATGATATGGAACCTCTCGTGGTTTGAAGATTCCCTAGGCCATACCACTTGATGAAACTACTTCGAGAATGGGCCATTGAACTTCCTTAGGTTTGAGTAATGTTCACGAATGGGATCTAGGGTAGCGGTTGAGGACTTTATCTAGTGCAGATACTTCCGTCATCAACGTGCTCAACCTGAAGATCCTAATCGACTGTCTTGAAGTTTTCAAGACCTTTAGACTATTTCTCATGCCTCACAGAATTACACTTAGACCCTTATCCCTTTGAGGCACTCTTCGCCATTATTCGTATATATACCATTTGATAGAATAAAAGCATTATTAGCATCGGCTGTACATTTGTGTGCAGGATAATGGCTGCAAACCGTTTTTGGTAGGAAAGTGATACAAAAGTGGATGAAGGCGTCAATGGACCAGTTGATAAAGAAGGTCAAATCAAGTTTGGGTACAACAGAAATCAGATATCGGCGATAAGTCCGAGAGATAGTGGTGAATGGCAGTCAAAAAGCAGGGTGTTGAAATGTACAATTGTGTACCCACAGATCCAAGAACCTTTAGAACACAGAATTGCACAAAGTCATAAATCGTGTGTAGGTAGCATGTGTTTGTTCCTGAATGTATCCATACAGTGCGAAGGGTCTAGGATAAGTCTGATTGTATATCCGCTCTTTAGATCGTCAAAACGCCAATAATCGACTAAACTGACTTGGTACCAGTACAAATGATCCATAGTAAATAGAAGAAATAGCAACACCCGACAGTATAGAATTCGTTCGTATATATTGAAAACATTCGTTTGAAAAGTACTACAAAATCTACGTCATTCCTCAGCAGTATGACTTTTACAGTCGAATAAGTGTACGAACACACAGGTGGTGGTGCATTGGTTGGGAGTTGCCCAAAATTGCAATTTAGCCATGGTGTTGAACAATTAAACAATTTTACCAGATATTACAATTCTAACCAGCGACGTTGTGTCAGGGTTTCCACTCTTTAGGTCAGAGAATAGCTTGTGTTTTACTTGTTTATTTAGATAGGATATTTAGGGCATATTTATACCTAGACGTTTGGACAAAGGCCGGGGCCGGTGAGTCCGCTGTTGTCAATGTAGCGACTAGAATAGGCTTTTATACAGCCCTAGTCCTTTCAGTACCTTACACGTTGATAAATGTTATAATACGTGGGTGATTGGCAGAATTCAAGTTTTGAGTAAAACACCTAAAAATCTAATCTCGATGCCCATATTTGCTCGTTCGATGGAGCGATGTAGAATTCATGTCAAAAAAAACATGTAAGTCGTTTTCGTTAGACAAATACCTGCTATCAATATCAGCATCTTGGGTATGCTACAATAAGCTCCCCATATAATAACTCTCCATATAATAACTCTCCATATAATAACTCTCAATATAGTAACTCTCATTATAGTAACTCTCCATATAATAACTCTCCATATAATAACTCTCAATATAGTAACTCTCCATATGATAACTCTCCATATGATAACTCTCCATATAATGTAGTGAATCACTTGCTCACTCCACTCAGCCACTCACTTTACTCGCTTCCATCCTGAAGTATCCAACTTCCTCAGGTATACAGAAATCATTATATGTTTCATTATCTATATCATTAAAACCATTCCACGCGGTACACGAGTATAGAGTTTGATCTTCCTTCAAGTTTACGCAATTGACACTGCTACTCCCTTAGAATTTGGTTTTACCAATCATTCAGAATACTTTTGTAACATGAATGGGTGGCACAGTGTCAGTGCTAGCGTATCCTTTCGAATTTAAGTGACCCTCGGTATTCTTATGGAAAGTAATTGGTATTCTCATCGGAACTCACTCACTTGTTTACTCACTTTATCCATGCAGGCGTTTGTTCAGAATGTCTTCTATAATGTAAGTTGACTCACTTACTCATGCATTTAGTCGTTCAAAAGTGTTATCAATGATGTAAGTCCATTCACTTCATGGGTCGTTGAAAAATTCTCTTCCATGATGTAAGTTCACTCACTCAGAAAGTTTATTCCATGATGTATGCTCAATCACTTCAACCGCTTCGCTCATTCAGTTTGTTCGCTCGTTCAAATACTCTTCCATAATGTAAGCTCACTCATTCATGAAGTTCGCTCGTTCAAAATTCTCTCCCATAGTGTATGTTCTCTCACATAGTGTAAATTCACTCACTCACTCACTCACATCACTCGCTTCACTCGTTCACTCGTTCAGAAATTCTTTTCCATAGTGAAGTTCACTCACTCATTCACTCACTCGCTTTGCTCATGAAGTTCGCCCGTTCGTTCAGTTATCACTCTATATTATGTTTGTTTACTGACTCACTCACTTCACTCGCTTTGCTCGTTCAGTTCGCTCGTTCGTTCAGTTATCTCTCCGTCACTCCATCACATACCCCTGCACAATCAAAGCTATGCATATACCCATCAACACCATCATCACAGTGGTCATGCACACCACGGTGGCCTTGTTATTAAAGTTGAAAGTATCGATTTTATGTAGAGAATAACGCCTAACAGTAATCATGTAGTTCACGGCGCACAACAACAACATCACTAGTGCGAGTGTCAATAGCGTGAATGAGGTGACTGTTGAGTATATGCGGTCACCTGACTTTGGTGAGGTTCCCGGTATTGTGCTTGTATCGAAGCGGAAGTCGAGCATGATTGCAAGGGCCGTGAAGAAGAGGGTTCCTGAAAATCTGATGAATGTGAGCGCTGTACGCTCCAGCTGAAGGACGTCACGAGGTTCTGACGAGGTGATGCGCATGAGGAGCGTGAATGGCGAGGAAAAAGCCGATCTGGGTATTTGAGCTTCTGACATGGGTTATAGGTGGGGGTTATGTGGGAGTAATAGTATGGTGGAGTAATAGTATGGTGAAGTAGTATGTGGGAGTAGTGGTATGCGGGAGTAGTGGTATGTGGGAGTAGTGGTATGTGTTGGTGTAGTGTGAGTGTGTGATGCTGGCGTATGATATTGAGACAGTATTATGGTATGTATACACAAATGTGCAGATCTAGACTTAAAGTTAAAGTTATTAACTGGGGTACAATAGAGAAGATCCTGTCATATCATGGTCACGTGGATTATATTATATATAGGACGATTTATACAAACCGATTATACCAAATACTGACTAAATTTCAACCACCTCTATATATACCACTTGTTTACTCACTCACTTTGCTCGGGATGTTCGTTTAAAGACTGATTATAGATGCTGATTATAGGCTCTGTAATGCGTTGGATTTAAGAGTTTTAGTTAAGACCAAAATTGACCACTATTGTATAGGTTGTGATCACAAATCATAGAACTTTTATAAACACTGGAAAAGAACTCGACTAAAACTAGACTAACACAAATTACAAACTCTGACTGAGGCGCTCTTCGTGTAGCGCTTGATAGTGAACTCGACCCAAATGTACGAGAAGGCCACAGTTCAAAAGGTGAAATCTACAGTGTTGTAGACCAAATGTAAGTGAGTAGATTTCCGTGAGTTAGAGATCTGTTTGTGAATATTGAGAAAATTTGAGTCAGGAGTTCTGTTTGTAACTGATGACATTCTGTGTCATCTACCGTCAGAACCAATAGCGAAAACAGCCCCAAGCTTCTTTATATGTAATCCACTCCAGTTAAGTTCTGTTGTAAGTCTAAATAAGGTCAGCAGTATTACCAATCAGTCCTATCATTATTCGCAATCAATACCATTTATTCTAAGCCAGTACCTAATTAGCAGCTTAACCTAATCTGGGTTTTTTTAGTACCTAAATACGCGTGTGTGTAAATACGCGTTGTTCTTAAGTAGATACGCTTGTATGTGTCTAGCTATAGGTTGTATAAAGTCTGGCCAAGCGTTGTATTTGTTTAGTTACGTGCTGTACGTATTCCGTTCTCACATAACATTCTTTCTCATCTTTCGTACTCTCTCATCAATTGTTCTGTCTCATCTTTCGTCTAATCTATCACTAGCACTAACTACACATACCTTTAATCCTAAAACTCCTTGGTGTATAGTATCGACAACAACATATTCCCTATCTACTCCACAATCTACATACACACCTTACATACATGTATTCCCCTCTTCCTTTCTCTCTTTTCCTTTCTTTTCCTTTTCTTTTCTCCTTCCTTTTCTTCCTTTTCTTTTCTTCCTTCCTTTTCCTTATCCTCAATGAAACATAAACCGTGCAAAAACTGTGGGAGCACCGTGTTCGTCGTAGATCGAAACACCGCGTCCGGTGACCTCTCGTGTTCCAGATGTGGTACCGTCCAGGAAGAAAACCCCATCGTCAGCGAGGTCCAGTTTGGTGAAACCAGCAGCGGTGCAGCCACGGTCCAGGGGTCGATGGTGGGAGCCGACCAGGCACGCGCCAGCTTCGGTGGCCGTCAGAACGCGCTTGAATCGCGCGAGCAAACACTCCTCAATGGAAAAAGACGAATAGAACGCATTGCCATCGCCATGAAAATCCCCAGTTATATCGCAACCAGTGCCGGAGAATGGTTCCGATTGGCCTTGGCCCAGAACTTTGTTCAGGGACGACGCTCGCAGAACGTGTTGGCAGCATGCCTCTACGTGGCTTGCCGTAAGGAGAAAACACATCACATGTTGATTGACTTCAGCAGCCGTATCCAGATCCTGGTCTACCTGTTGGGCGCAACATACTTGAAGATGGTCAAGGCACTCTGCATCACCAAGTTGCCACTCGCAGACCCGTCTTTGTTCATCCAGCACTTTGCAGAGAAGCTCGACTTCAAGGACCAGTGCACCAAAGTGGTGCGAGATGCAGTCAAGTTGGCACAGCGCATGCTGAATGACTGGATCCACGAGGGCAGAAGACCCGCGGGGATTGCCGGTGCATGTGTTCTTCTCGCGGCGCGTATGAATAACTTCCAGCGCACGCACACAGAGATCGTGGCTGTGGCTCATGTGGGATCTGAGACTATCCAGCGCCGGTTGAACGAGTTCCGCAGCACTGCTTCGGGCCAGTTGACCGTGTCACACTTTCGTGAGTCTGACACCACTATCAGTGCTAATCCACCATCATTTGAGAAGAACCGTCGCTTGGAAAAGGAGTTGAAGGCCAAGATTGACGACAAGCTGCGCATGATGGAGACCATGAGGCGAGCCCAAGCCGGTTTGGATGTGGGAGAGTTCGATGACGATGCGCGTGATGCGGTTGCAGGTGTCAAGCGCAGTGCTCGGGCCATCAAGATCGAGCAGGAGCGCCAGCTTTCCATGGCACGCATTCTTCTGGACGGTGTGTCTGTCAACGAAATCTCCGAGGAGATTGAGCGTATTATCAACCGCAAGAAGTCGCACTTGCAGGGTTCCTTGTACGTGACGCCGCTGGAGGAGCAGAAGGTGGATAGTATCGCGCAACGCATTGAGGTGAACCGGCCACGTAATTTGCAAAAGAACCTCCCCAAGACCGCAGACTTGCTTGAGAAGGTCTCGCTGCGCGAGGAGTTGAACAGCGACGATGATGATGATGTGATTGCCGAGATGAAGATGACCGATCAGGAGGTGTGCGACAAGACACGTATATGGACGGGGCTTAACCTGGACTTCTTGATGGAGCAGGAGCGCAAGCGGCTCAAGGCCCAGTCCGATGAGGCCACGGGAAACACCTCGGGGACCCGTCGCAAGCGCCGGAAGGCCATTCCAAAGGAGGTTGACAAGTTGGGTGTGAATGCGGATGTGTTGGCGGATATTGGTGTGGATGCTGACGGTATGGCTTTGAGTGCAGCGGACTCGGCCAAGATGGTTTTGCAGAAGAAGAGTTTCCTGAAGAAGATCAACTATAATACGTTGAATGATTTGTTTAATAAGGGGTAGCGAGCGAGCGAGCGAACAAACTTCACGAGCGAAGCGAGTGAAGTGAGTGAGAGAGTGAACAAACATGTTATGGAGATAACTGAACGAGCAAATGAACTGAACGAGCGAACGAACTGAACGAGTGAAGCGAGTGAGGAAGTGAGGAAGTGAACAAACATGTGATAGGAGAGTGAACGAGCGAAGCGAGTGAAATTAGTGAGTGAGTGAGCTTAGATCATGGCAGAGAATTTTGAACGAGTGAACGAACTGAACGTGCGAAGCGAGTGACGTGAGTGAGTGAGTGATCTTACACCATGGCAGAAAATTATTGAACGAGCGAGTGAAGTGAGTGAGTAAGTAAGCTTAGATCATGGCAAAGAATTTTGAACGACCAAACAAACTGAGTGAGTGAGTGAGTGAGCTCACATCATGGAAGAGAATTTCTCAACGAGCGCATCATGTTAGTGAACGAACTTACTTTCATTCTTTCAAAAAGTGTCATCGAAAACACTTCTTTGAACGAATGAAGCAAGTGGAATGAGCTACTGAGTTACTGAATATGTGATGGAGTCAGACTGGCAGAAGTATAAAAGGGGAACATTTAGACGGTAGAAAGACAGCGACTATCAGAAGATTGAAAATTCGCCTACGGACTTTCAAAACTGAAAAAAACTTACTGACTGGTTGGCTGCAAGACTGAGCCAAACTGACTAGCCTGTGAGCCTTCACCGACGGAACTTAAGAAATGAAAGTTCGAGACCGTCAGACCAGAAGATACTGACAAAATATCTACGTCTGGTCTTTACTACACTCAGCGACCTCAACAACTGGAGCGATCTCTTGAATAAGGAGAAAGAATGAATCGGATTCGATCGAAAATGCGCTAAAAGCGTATCAAGAAATTGGCGCATGAAATGGATGAACGTAATTACAAAGACGATGCAAATGTCGGATACGCTGATACCTGATATAGGTAGAAGCACTGACCTTGTCATAGGCAGCGCTGCCTGATATAGGTAGGAACACTAGATAGAGTGTAATATATGGGATTAACACTGGGATTGGTGATGTCGGTAGAAAGTAGGAATGTGGCAACTTTTTGTACTCTCATGGTTCTGAGAGGTTGTGTCATCAATATGAATCTCTTGTTGGATCTGCGTTACTCACCTTTTTAAAGACGACGTGCTCTACCAAGTTATTCCAGTTGAGGTTGATGCGAAACGGCGCGTTCATATTAGGTACCTAGTGACTAATATTCGAATGGGGTGATATGCATTGAAAACTTTACGCTTCTTATTTCCCATTCGGCTCTCTCTTGATTATTTTGTATAATGGTTCAAAAGCTGAGTTGTAGTGGAACAATTGTTCTGGTGGTGCTATAAGAATATCCCCGCTACGTAACTTTTATACTTGCCGTTTTACCAATATTGACCTATATGTGACTACGAATCGATGATTTTCATGACACCGTACTAGTCGAAGAGATCTGACATCCAGCGTGCCCTATCTCCTATAAATCCAGTCTCACAGTTTATTGAGTAATACTTTTCGCAGCCATTTTTTTGCAGCCAACGGATACTGACCGGGGTTACAAACCTTCAATTTATTGAGAGAATATGTTTCCAGATCAGCTATCTTACCCAGAATGGGTTATAGAATGCACAGAAGTTTGATTATATTAGCTTTTGCACTTGAAGTTCTTGATATGATGCAATGTACTAAAGAAGATTACCCTTACAGAAGCACTAAAGACACTCGGCTAACTAAGTGCTTCTCTTAGTTGATCAAATAGTTTAGTACAACTAATCCGCTTAGAGCGTAGGATACTCAAGAACAAGGCATATGTTCTGCCAGATTCAAAGCCCAGAGTAAAAATCTAGCTAAAAATGAGTCTTAGCTAACCTTTTTATATTAGCAAGTAAACTTTCCCATACTTGAGTGGAATCCCTAATTAGTATAACCAGGCACAACGTCAAAGTTCACACCACCATTAATAAATAGACCCCATTGTATTAGAACTTAGAGCTATATACACCTATTATAATGAATCTGGTCAAGGAGCAGAGCTATCAAGGAATATGTAGAGATGGTAATTGGAAAAGGCATAGAACACATACAATTCCCACTACTCAGAATATGTCAAAGTGTAACAGACTGTGTGGCTGAGTGAGTGAGTGAGTAATAACCGAACTAAATATCATCTTCATTGACAGAGTATGCCCCTCTTACTCATGTTAAATCAGTTTGAAATGCTATACACACACTAGCTCGTTTAATAATGTCGATTTTACTCGTTCAGTTATCTCCAAGTATAATATTTATTCCCTCGCTCTTTTAGACATCATAATATTTATTACCTGTTCGTTTTGTTGTCTCTATATAATTCTTGTCCACTTGTTCGTTTATTCATCCTATATAGTTTTTCTTCACTCACTCACTCACTTCACTCTCTTCGCTCGTTCAGTTCGTTCGCTCGTTTGTTCGCTCGTTTGTTCGCTCGTTTGTTCGCTCGTTTGTTCGCTCGCTCGTTCGCTCGTTCGTTCGTTTGTTCGTTCGTTCGTTCGTTCGTTCAATTATCTCCATATAATTCCAGTTCGCTCACTCAGTTATCTTTATTTGCAGCAATACACAAAACCACATTTGGTCCCATCAACCAGTTCATCAAAAACAGTTCACCTACCCATCACTCCTTCTTATCCCCCACTCATATTTTCCTCCCTTCCCTTTCTCTTTCTTCCCTCCCTTCCTTTTCCCCTTCTTTCCTCCCTTTTCTCTCCCACCATCTTTTTCCTCCTCCTCCCTTTTTCCTCCACATTTTTTCCGATGAGGTAAATTAAAGAAATCATCACCATGGGAAAGAAAAGAAGATGCGCAGTGTTGCCAACAAACATCATTCTCCTCCAGAATGTTGTGCGTCGTGATCCTGAATCATACCATGAAGAGTTCCTCCAACAATACTCACACTATGAGTCGCTCAGAGACATCTTTTTGTTGAACCCAGCAGGTGCAGACAAAACCACCGAGTTTGGTGAACTCATCGGCTTCATGACCGCTGTGTGCAATTTGTACCCAAAGGAAACGGCCACATTCCCCGAGGACCTCAGACTGCTCTTGACCAACAACCACCGTGACTTATCGCCCGAGTTGCGTGAAAAAGTCATCCAGTGCTTGACCATGCTTCGCAACAAGGACGTCATCACCGCCGAACAGCTCATCCAGACAATCTTCCCCTTGCTCACAAGCTATAGCAGCGCCAACTCCACGCCGGGTCAGCACGCTAAGCAGTTGCGTAGACAGGTATACTCGACACTCGTGTCGCTATTGAAGTCCGTGAACACCGGAGCCAAGAACCAAAAGTTAAACCGCTCCACACAAGCGCTCTTGTTCAACTTGCTTGAGCAGCGTGACCTGCAGGGTCTTTGGGCAACCAAGTTGACGCGTGAGTTGTGGCGTAGAGGAATCTGGGATGACCTGCGAACCGTGGAGATCATGACCCAGGCCGCATTGCACCCGGACCCCAAGGTGGCTACGGCAGGTGCACGCTTTTTCTTGGGTGCAGACAAGGAAAGAGAGGACAACTTCGATGAGGGAGACTCGAGTGACGAAGAAGGCTTTGATTTGTCGGCACTCAAGCACAAAAACACACACAACAAGTCCACCAAGAAGCGTACTAAGAAGTTGGAGCAGGCAGCCAAGAGTATCAAGAAGAAGAATTCAAAGCATCACTCGGCCACATACCTCAATTTCTCGGCTATCCACTTGTTGCGCGACCCCCAGGGCTTTGCGGAGCAGTTGTTTGCATCGCACCTCACGCTGAAGGGCAACCGCTTTGACTTGGACCAGAAAATCATGTTTATGAACTTGATTTCGCGTATGATTGGTACACACAAATTGACGGTATTGGGCATTTACACCTTTTTCCTCAAATACCTCACGCCCAAGCAGCGCAATGTCACGCAGATCATGGCTGCTGCTGCACAGGCCTCGCATGACTTGGTTCCCCCGGAAAACATCATGGTTGTTGTGCGCAAGATTGCCGACGAGTTTGTCAGTGACGGTGTGGCTGCTGAGGTGGCCAGTGCGGGTATCAACACCATCCGTGAGATCTTGTCGCGTGCGCCTCTTGCGATCGAGAAGGACTTGCTCCAGGACTTGACCGAATACAAGGGCTCCAAGTCCAAGGCTGTGATGATGGCTGCACGTTCGTTGATTACCTTGTACAGAGAGGTTGCTCCCGAGATGCTTTTGAAGAAGGACAGAGGTAAGACTGCCAGTATGGAGTTACAGGGCGGCGAAAAGACCGGCATGCCTGCGTTTGGTGTGGAGAACAGCACCACCATCATTCCTGGTATTGAGTTGTTGGCCAAATGGCGCGAAGAGAATAAGGATGGCGAGGAAGACGGTGAGGATGAGTGGGAGGTGGACTCGGACGACGATGTCGATGGTGAGTGGGTCACTGTGGATGATGATAAGGAGATTGTGTTGAGCGATCTGGATGAGGAAGAAGAGGAGGAGGAAGAGGACAAGGACGACATTCCTAAGTTGGTTGGTGATGATGTTTCGGACCTTGAGTTGTCTGACGATGAGCAGCCGGCCAAGAAGAAGCAGAAGACCAAGGTCAAGAAGGGTGAGGCTTTGGCGTTGGAGAAGAAGAGAAACGCCGAGGAGGCCCAGAAGGCCATGCAGGAGTTGCTTACGTCGCGCATTTTGACCCCGGCCGATTTTGCGCAGTTGGAGCAGTTGCGTAGTGAGGCTGGTATTGAGGCCAAGGGCCGTGCCAACGAGGATGAGGTCGATCTGACCACCTTGGTGGGCAAGGTCAAGTACAAGCAGCTCCGTGAGGAGAGGATTGCGCAAGCCAAGGAGGGCAAGGAGGACAGAGAGAAGTTTGGCTCGAGGCGTGGTAAGCGTGAGGCTCCACACTCCACTACCAATAGAGAGAAGGCCAGAAAGAAGAACTTTGTGATGATGATCCACAAGAAGGCAGTGCAGGGTAAGCAGAAGTTGAGTTTGAGGGACAGGCAGAAGGTCTTGCGTGCGCATGTTGAGAAGCAGAAGAAGAAGGGACATTAGGTAAGGAATAGGTAAGATGAATAGAGAAGCGAACGAACGAACGAACGAACGAACGAACGAACGAACGAACGAACGAGCGAACGAACGAACGGAACGAGCGAAGCGAGTGAAGTGAGTGAGTGAGTGAATTACTGACAAGTGTGAACTCGTGAACCAAGAACCCAAGTGCAAAAAGAGAAAGTATTTGGTATATTAGTTGGTTGACATATTTGCTGCTTGACATCTTTGTTGATTTATATTATATTTGTTCGTATAGAATGGTTCTTATATTAATCATTTATTCAAATTCATGGTTCACTCGATGGTTCAAATTCATGGTTCCGTTCATTCATATATTCATCGTTCTACTCATTGATTCATTAATTTATATACTCATTGGTACTGGTTCAAGCATTAAATTCATATACCCATTAGTTCATACATGAAATTTACACACCCGTTGGTTCGTTAAATAATATGTTGGCTAATTCATAACCTCTAAGTTCATTTTTTACTCACTGGTTCACACCCATCCATCATAGCACATTCCTCTATGAACCATGCCTGCACCAGCCGCAAATAAAAATACACCCTTTGAACCTGCTCTGTGTACACTTTACACGTTTTGTACACTATATAAACCTAAACTTTAAACTTATCTTGTGTACTAAACATACTTTTAATTCCTAATCTCACCAATGGCAGCCTCTGTCCTAGCCGTATGGTCCCATTCTTGCAGCAAAGGCTTAATCGACTTTTGATCTCGTATAACCTCTGTGGTGTTTAGATGTCCTTATAACCTCTGTGGTGTTTGTCACTGTTCAACATGTCAAACGAGAAAATTCCCATCAGATTTTTATTTCGGGAAACATTTACTAGCAGTGACAAAGACGAACTTCACGAGCGGAGCGAGTGAAGTGAGTGACTGAGTGAATGACTGATTTAGTGACTGACTGATTTAGTGAGTGCTTAGTGCTTAGTGATCTTTGTAGCCGTACTAGTGAAACTAAGTTTGGGCACATTCCAAATTGTGACGGGTTTTGAGTGAAGACAAGTGTTATGACGTCAGAATTTTGTTTGCAGCCATAGATAACCCCAAATAAGAAGGTCAAAAAAGATAAGATTTGAGGGTAGAAACAAATAAGGTTCAATGGTAGCTGGGGCAATGCCACCTTCACACTTGCCTGGTGAGCATCTTACCGCAAGGGTAGTAAATATATGGCAAGCAAGCATGGTCAGACGTTTAATAGGAGAGAATAAGCTATTATGAACCAATAATAAAGTACTGTCGTGAAAGTATAATCAGAGTGCTAGCCGAATCGGACCAAAAGGCTTAGAAAAATCGCCTTATCAACGCGGCCCAAAAGAGAAATGCAAGCAAGCGTATGATTAGTGAAACTTCGCAAGCGGTCTAGAACTGAATCCACTATAAATATGCCTAAATTTCCCCCTCTGAATACACAAGAACTAAGGAAGTCCCATTAGAGGGATCAGTTTGAAGAAAGCACCACGGCAAATTTGGACCTGTGAACCTGAATCAGAGCAATGAGGTTGAACGAGAAAGACCAATGAGTATGAGGTTTAACGAGAAAGACCAAAGAGTATGAGTTTGAAGCTGCTTTGTTGAGGTCCCAATTAGAGAATCAAAGGTTCTAGTTAAATTTGAAACAGTTTTGCTGAACTTGATTGATTGAAACAGGAATTTTTGCTGAACTTGATTGAAGCAGTAATTTTTGCTGAACTTACTCCTTGACTGAACTCGATTTTATTTTCGGGGTATGTGATTTACTGGATTGACCACGAAGGTATCGCCAGTAGAAATGCCTTCTCCGGAATGTAAACCCACTGCCAAGTTTAGGGAGCTGAACTCCAATTTTGCACGTGGTGGTTTTGGTGAAGTTGATGTGGAGGGTGGTGTGAATTTTGGTGTTGTGCCTGGTTAATACCAAAATTCCGGTAGTATAGCTTAAGTAACCTCAATCAGATAGTTACGCCCAGTAATCAATGTAAGAAATAAATGTGGGTCTATGTGTGTTCCTGTTAGGTAAGAAAGCCTCTGCATCTAATTTTGATATTGACCAGGCACAAAGCACTGACTTCACTTGTTCAGTTCGTTCAATCATCTCTTCTTTAATGTTTGTTCACTCACTTCACCTTTATCGAATAGAAGAATTTTAAGCTGTAGAAATGTTCTTAATAATTCCCCAGACATAAGAGCGTTCAGTTCGTTCGTGAATAGGATGTCCACGTTACATGTCTAAAGATAAAAAGTTTACCATCACACCCGCTATGCGTACGCCCCGATCGGACAACGCGTCTGTCTCGTTCATTTTAGTCGAAAGCTAATTTTGTGTGCGAAGCACATATTTCTACTCCCACGATTGCAAACACAGTGATGACCGAAGACAGAATAGGAACAGAGGAAAGAAAAGGGTTCAAACGAGAGACACAGGTCAATCAAACATGTCCTATTGTAACCCATTTTTCTTGTTCAAAATGATTTTGTCGTTTTTGAACCACTTTTTGCAGCAATTCGGCACGAGTGTGGAAAAAGCTTTCACAAATATCTCATACAATTTGCTCAATTTCCAACTCCTTCAAATGTGTCATACTGAAAATGCACAGCAAAGTATACATCCTGGCCCTCTAAAAACTTTTCTAATCTCTCCTGTGGTTCTACAATTTGGACAAGTGTTATGGAATCTAAAAAGGCTGTTTGAATATACTGTTTTCTCTATGAATCGAGTGTTCCAATCTAAATTCAAATCAGTTCGACTATAATAGAGAGCTACCAAGCCTGCAAAGATCTTGCATCAAAGTCTGAAGTAGATTGAGATTTAGGATATGATCTAATCAAAACCAATATACTCCCTAACCACTGTCGTTTTCCCACATTCACCCCGTTCTATCCGTCACCTCATTCTGTGTTTATTTCATTCATCTATGTATGCATTCATCCCCCAATCTATATCCATCTCCCTTCATTCATCGGGGTTTATCTCATGTATCCACTCTCTCCACACAATTCCTTCCCCTACATCGTATCAAGTTCACTCGTTCAGTAGTCTTTCTTTCATATTAAGTTCACACACTCGCTCACTCACTCACTCACTCGTTCTCAACTACCACTTAATGTACATTAGTAATACACGATAACAAATAAACAGTCAAAGTCTGTAGTGGCAAGCCAGGCCACGAGGCACGCGTCATCCGACTAAACCAACTAAGCACTCTTCTTCTTCTTCTCACCCTTGTCCTTCTTCTCCTTCTCGGCCTTTCTCTTCTTTTCCTTGACCTTCTTGACCTTCTTCTCCTCCTCCTCTGGAGCCTTGGCCTTTTCCTCTGAAGCTTGGGCCTTGGCCTCCTCAATGGCAGCAGCAGCAGCGGCAGCAGCAGCAATAGCTTGGTCAGCTGCAGGATCGACTTCGCCGTTCTCCAAACCAGCCTTGTACTTCTCCTTCTTCTGCTGGTATAACACCAACTCGTCCTTGTACTTGCTCTCCCAGTACTCCTTGTCAGCTTCGCTCATGTTTTCGTATCTCTCCTTGATGAGCTGACTCATGTCGGAAGCAGAGAGTGCTGGCTTTCCCTCCCTCTTGCGTTCCTCACGAATGGCCTCACGAGTGTGGAAGCTGAAAGCGAAAAACTTGGTCAATGGCTTCTTTGGGGCATTAGGGTCCTTTGGTGCCTTCTTCTTTCTTGTCTTCTCAGCAGCAGCAGGCTCCTCCTTTGCCGCAGTGGCCGCCGCAGCCGACGAAGCCTCAGCAGCGGCCAAAGCTGCCTTGGGGATGATGTCGTTAAGGTCAACAGAGGCATCGGTGCTCTCAGCCAAGTTGTAAAAATTGACAGCAGCAGCAGCAGCGTCATTAGCGGCCTTGGAGAGCTCGAAGAGGGACGCCACAAGCGCGTCTTTTGCGGACTTGAATTCGGTCATTTGTATTATTTTTATGTGGTACCGTGCGGTGCTGGACTGGCTGGTACGAGATGGTACTGGAAAAAAAAAGTGCGGATCGCTACGTTTTTAAAAAATAGCGGCGGAAAATTCGCGGCCGCGGCATGACGAAAGAAAAGGGTGCGAATTGGACTCAGTTTTACTGAGTTTCAGAATGCGGGGTTTGTGAGACTGGGTATGGAATACGAGTTTGCAGAATGTAACGTTAATTGAGTTATGGAGCATTTGAGTTATGGAGCATTTGAGTATTTGTGTGAGAAGTTGAATGAAGAGGCTAAAACGATGAGGAGTAATGAATAAAGGTGAATAAAGGTGAATAAAAGATGGATAAATTGATTGAATAAAATTGAAGGTTGAATTAATTGATGTCAGCTAATTAAATGAGTTGAAGAAATTGACGTCACTAAACAGTTGAACAAATGACGTTGAACAAATGACGTTGAACAAATTGACGTTGAATAGATTGACGGTTGAAATTGACGATTGACTGTTGAATGTTGGATCGGTTGTAATTCAATCCTAAAACATTTAACAAATGGCCAGTTTTTCTGGGGTGGTTCGAGAAAGTGGAAATTTTGCGATACTGGCGAAACCGTCCTCGTGTTGAAATCGCAAATTACTGACTTCGTTAAATATTTTTTCGCAAACACCGATGATGGCCTCGTCAGTTAATGCTGTCTGAGAAGGGGACCACTGACTCTTAATATGAATACATATGTGGACTCACTTTTTCTACACACTTTCAATCAATGGTGTGTTGTTGCATGTGTAACTGTTTAGTAGTGTGATTAGTGAGTGAGTATGAATTAGTCAGTGGATATGAATTAGTTAGGGAGTATGAATTAGTGAGTGAATATGAATTAGTGAGTGAGTATGAATTACTGGGCGATATGAATAGTGTGTGGTATGAATTAGTGTGATATGAATTAGTGGGGTATGAATTACTGGGTGATATGAATTACTGTGTGATATGAATAGTGTGTATAAATCACTACGTGATTAGTTAGTGTGATTACTCAGTATAATTACTGAGCAATTGGTGTGTGTATTTCCTACATGTACTATGAAGTATTGTGACCACCTCTTCGTGCATTACTGACTTCTCCATAATTTACTGACTCCAGTTGTAAATTTACGGCATTGATTTTTGTATCATTTCCACTTGTCACTATTACCCACTAGTCTGGCTATTCAAGTCCTAGTACTGAATTACACATCAATCCCCTAAAATCACTGGTTTAGTCAGTAATCACTCAATCTACCAGAAGTCAGACTTTGTTGTGAGCAACAGCACCCAGAATTGGTAAAACCATCTCGTTCAGTCATCACCTCAATCACCATGAAATACGCAGTGGCCTTTCCAGGGCAAGGAACACTCTACAAAACTCTCTTACTGCCTTACAAATCCTACCGACCTCGCCTCGCACACATTCTTGACCCCATTGACAGCGTTATGGGTGAGAGATTCTCCGACAAGCTCTTTGACATGCCACTGCAAGACTGGCTTCTAGACACTCGAAACGCACAGCCAGCAGTAGTCGCAACAAGCTTGGTGTTAAATGCTATGGGTTCACGCACAAATCCATCGTACTACTTGGGCCATTCTCTCGGTGAGTACACGGCCCTCGCTGCACTGAGAATTTTTGATGGGGCTACTGCAGTAAAAATCGCACATCGGCGCGCACAATTAGTGAGCGAACGCGTAGAAGGGCAAGAATGTGGTATGTGTGCATTAATATTTCGCACACCCATGGAGAATGAGAGTTTGACGGGTGAGGGGTTAACAGACGAGGTGTTGCGACGCGCAAGAGACATGGGGCTTCTTGCCATAATCAACACGCCGCATGAAGCAGTACTCAGTGGCACCACTCAGGCACTAGATAGCTTTTTAGCTAGTCTTCCGCGGGGGGTTCGCAAAGTTGCGTTAGCGACAAAAATTCCATTTCATAGTGAGCATTTGCGGGGGGTCGCGGCGGAGTTGACGGATTTTGTGGCGTCGTTTCCGCGCGGGGAACAGTGTGTGCCTATTGTTCTGAACGTTACTGGGGAAGTTAGCGAGAGTGCGGAAAAAAGCGTAGCGAACGTAATGCGAGCGAACTACGAGATGGTGAGGTGGTGGCGGTCGTTGAAGTTCTTGGAAGAGAGGGTGGATGAGGTGGTTAATGTTGGGCCTGGGAATGTTCTTGATGGGTTTTTGCGGCGCACCAAGTTTAGAAAGTGAGTGAACTACGTCTTACAAGAGATAACTGAAAGAATGAGCTAACTTCACAAGCAGAGCGAGTGAAGTTGGGGAGTGAGTGAACATCATATAGATAAGTGAGTGAGTGAGTGAACATTATATAAATAAGTGAGTGAGTGAGTGAACAAACATTATATATAGAGATGACTGAATGATCATCATATAGATAAGTGAACGAGCGAGCGAAGGTGGGTAATGAGCGAGGATACAAAGTAGTACAATGGGCAATTAGATAACAATACTGGATAGTACTGATAACACTGGATATTATCGGATCATAGTAATGGATAATAGTAATAGTGAAAACATTAGATACAAACGAACTTAATCTCATTCAATTATCTTCATATAATGAAAGTTCACACATTTTGTCAGGGAATCCACCCTTCAGTTATCTTCATATAATGAAAGTTCACTCACTCATTCAGTTTTCTTTATATAAAATTCAGACACTCATTCATTCAGTTATCTTATAATGAAAGTTCACCCACTCACTAACTTCACAGTTCATTCGTTCAGTTATCTCTTGTATGATGTAGTTCACTCGTTCAGTTAAGTATAAAATAAGAATAAAGAAGTCAAACAATGAGAAACCGAGTAGATGCATAATGAAACAAAAACAGAATAGAAGCGAACGCAAAAAAGCATGATGAAAAATCGGTTAATTCAGTACATAAAACTGCAAATCACCAGTGATGAAGTAGTTCCCAAGTGACTTCGGAAACCACGAGATTCCACACCGAAAACAACCCAAACAACTACCGCCAATATTTGCAGCAAGCTCACCGCCGCTTATCTAGCGGCCTATCGGGGTCATAAATTCTGTTGGCGAAAATCCGGATTCAAAAAAAAAAAAATAATTCAGTTCCTATCGGCAGTACTTACTTTTTATGACTAGCGATTAGGGCCAGCCATAACGTGTTGATACTCTGCAAAAACATCTAATATTACTCTCATCACGTTAGCCTATCATTCTAGTGTGATTATACCCTCCCTTAACTCTGTTATCTTATGTCATTTACTACTGCAATTCAGTATTTCATTGTTGACTCATCCTTCTATCAACTCATATCCTCTCTATTCTGTCATTCAATATTCTCTCTATCATTCCTTAACATTTTGTTAACATTTCTTCTTCATATCACTTGTGCCCTTCTTGTCACTTATTCTCTCTATCATCTCTTCTCTCTACCATCTCTTCTCCCTTACATCTCTTCTCCCTACCATCTCTTCTCCCTCTTTCCATTCCTTCTCCTTTCTCTATCTGTCTCTTATTGACCCGAGTCAAAGTGATTTTGTGCCGTATTTCCAATTTCACGTGTCGTATATAAATATCCAGATAACTGCCTTTTTCTTGAGGACAACATGCCCGCACAACTCATCGACGGTAAAGCCATTGCTTTGCAAATCCGTACAAAAATCCACACCGAGATCCAACAGATCCAACAGAAGCATGCTGACTTCAAACCAAAATTGAGCATCATCCAGGTCGGCGACCGCGCTGACTCCCTGACATACGTTCGCATGAAGTTGAAGGCTGCCGAGGAGGCTTCCATCGATTGCGAAATCATCAAGTTGCCAGAGTCGACCTCCGAGTTCGAGCTCCTCAACAAGGTCAAGACCTTGAACGATTCCTTGTCCGTCAATGGTATCTTGGTTCAGTTACCTTTGCCTGCACACATTGAAGAAGCCAAGGTTACGTCAGCCGTATTGGCCACTAAAGACGTGGATGGTTTCGGTCCCTACAACGTGGGTGAGTTGTACAAGAAGGGTGGTGAACCCCACTTCTTGCCGTGCACCCCCAAGGGTATCATGGAATTGTTGTCGCAGTCCAATGTCACTGTCGCTGGTGCCAATGCCGTCGTTTTGGGCAGATCCGACATTGTTGGTAAGCCAATCGCACAGTTGTTGAACAAGGCCAACGCTACTGTTACCACCTTGCACTCACAGACCCCACAGGCACACCTTGAGGCCTTCCTCGCACACGCCGATATCGTTGTTGTGGCCATCGGTAAACCTGCTTTCGTAAAGGGCGAGTGGTTGAAGGAAGGTGCTGTTGTTATCGATGTTGGTACCAACTTTGTGGACGATGCCACCAAGAAATCCGGCTCTCGCATGGTGGGCGATGTTGACTTCGAGTCTGCAAGCAACAAGGCCTCGTTGATCACCCCAGTTCCAGGTGGAGTGGGTCCTATGACAGTGGCATGTCTTTTGGAAAACGTTATTCTTGCTGCAAAGAAGCATTACGAACAAAACAACCAGACCCCAAAGTTCACCAACCCTTTGAAGTTGAACTTGTTAAAGCCTGTCCCTTCCGACTTTGAGATATCCAGAGCCCAGCAGCCAAAGAAGATCACCGATGTTGCGCTCGAGGCTGGTATCTTGGACTCGGAGTTGGAGCCTTACGGAGCATACAAGGCCAAGGTCTCGCTCAACCTTCTCAAGCGTTTGGAGAACAAGCGCAATGGTAAGTACGTTTTGGTCACCGGTATCACCCCTACACCTCTTGGTGAGGGTAAGTCCACCACCACCGTGGGGTTAGCACAGGCGCTTGGTGCACACTTGGGTAAGAACGTGTTTGCCAACGTTAGACAGCCATCCATGGGTCCAACTTTCGGTATCAAGGGTGGTGCTGCTGGAGGTGGTTACTCGCAGGTCATTCCTATGGACGAGTTCAACATGCACGTCACGGGTGACATCCATGCCATCACCATGGCTAACAACTTGTTGGCTGCCGCCATAGACACCAGAATGTTCCACGAGAACACCCAGAAGGACGGTCCCTTGTACAAGAGATTGGTTCCAACTAAAAAGGGTGAGCGCAAGTTCTCGCCCTCCATGTTGAGAAGATTGAAGAAGTTGGGTATCGACAAGACCAACCCTGACGACTTGACCGAGGAGGAGGCCGCCAGATTTGCACGCTTGAACATTGACCCAGACACCATTACCTGGAGAAGAGTAGTCGACTGCAACGACAGATTCTTGAGAGGTATCACCGTTGGAGAGGCTCCTACTGAGAAGGGCCACATCAGAAAGACTGGTTTCGACATTACCGTTGCTTCCGAGTGTATGGCTATTTTGGCCTTGGCCAACGACTTGGACGACATGCGCGAGAGATTGGGCAACATGGTTGTTGCCTCCTCTAAGGATGGTGTGCCTATCACTGCCGAGGACATTGGCTGTGCTGGTGCATTGACTGCGTTGTTGAAGGATGCCATCAAGCCAAACGTCATGCAGACATTGGAAGGAACCCCAGTCTTTGTGCATGCCGGTCCATTTGCCAACATATCTATCGGTGCTTCGTCCATCTTGGCCGACAAGATGGCGCTTAAGTTGGCGGGTACTTCCTCAGACTTGTCGGACGAAGAAAGAAGAGAGCAGGAGGGTTACGTTGTGACCGAAGCCGGTTTCGACTTCACCATGGGTGGTGAAAGATTCATCAACATCAAGTGCAGATCTTCGGGCTTGGTTCCTGACGTTGTTGTCATTGTTGCCACTGTGCGTGCTTTGAAGGTGCACGGTGGTGGTCCAGAGGTCAAGGCCGGTGCACCATTGGCTCCCGAATATACTCAGGAGAACACCGAGTTGTTGAAGGTTGGCTGTGCCAACTTGGCCAAGCACATTTCCAACGCTAAGCTGTACGGCTTACCTGTGGTGGTCGCCATTAACAAGATGTCCTCAGACACTGACGCCGAGCACCAGATCATCAGGGAGGCTTCCTTGGAGGCCGGTGCTGCCGACGCGATTGTTTCCAACCACTGGGAAGAGGGTGGTAAGGGTGCTGTTGACTTGGCCCATGGTGTCATTGAGGCTGCTAACTCTATTGACAGAGACTTCAAGTTCTTGTACGATGCCGAGGGTCCTTCTGTCGAGGACAAGATTCTCACTATTGCTAGAGAGATGTACGGTGCTTCTGAGGTTGAATTTTCGCCTGAGGCTCAGAAGAAGATTGACACTTACACCGCACAAGGATTCGGCAACTTACCAATCTGTATTGCTAAGACGCAGTACTCTTTGTCGCACGACGCTGCATTGAAGGGTGTTCCTTCTGGCTTCAAGTTCCCCATCAGAGACGTTAGAGCCTCGATTGGTGCAGGATACTTGTATGCATTGGCTGCAGAGATCCAGACCATTCCAGGTTTGCCCACACACTGTGGTTTCATGAACGTGGAGGTGAACAAAGACGGCGAGATTGACGGTTTGTTTTAGTTTATTGCGCCACGCTTATATTCATCCGCCTTTCCTCAGGCGCTTTGTGAAGTTCAACACTTTATGATTACGAGTTCACTTCTGCCGGGCCTTGCCTTTGTTTTATAGTATATACGGTTTCAACACATTGATAGATAGATGTAGGACGAACTGAACGAATTGAACGAGCGAAGTGAGTGAGCTTAGTCATTGAAGAGTTTTGAACGAGTGAACAAACTGAATGTTTTTTGTGAAATGGAGGGTTACCTGAACGAGTGAACAAATGAACATGATTGATGGATTAATTGCACGCACAAATTAGTGCACACATTGTTTATTTCAATCCATAAAGCCAGTTTTCTTCCCATGGACTACTAGTTAAGAGGTAGTTGTTAAGAGCAATTTCCGGTTGTTAAGCGCAATTTCAACTGGAAATTCCTCTTCCCCACAACCCTAGGAATAGCAATTATAAAATCAGCAATTAGACTACACAATCAGAATTACTGGTAAAATGTGAAATACTAGAGAGCTAATTGCCGAGCACAACGCCGCATTTCCGAATCGGAATTGAAGGAACGATGTCAGAAGGGATCGGATTTTGGTCAACAAATACCGGTGATGAATACTTTGGCCATAAGTTCGAATTTTGTAGAAGTTTGTATTTGACGCCCAGAGTTACATTTTGCGCTTTCGTCAGTGGTTCTACTTGGATTTGTAGAACTGGAAATACTATAACGCCTTGAAAGCCACCCACGATAATTCAGTCGAGATCATTGTGCCCCAAAGAGTTTGCAAGATATTACTTTGGAACGAGTTTCCCTACGGACGCCATCAATGGATTTGGTACTTTACGCCTCGTATGGGTATTTTCAATTATTCATCTTTTTTAGGCGTTTTCTGTGCTCTTCAGTTTTCTTTATTAACTCGTTTTTGGTCTACACTGGTCTCCATTCAATTTGATAAGTGTCTTCTGGTCAGTGTAATCATCGGCGTCGTGAGTATAATCAATTCGACCAATTGGTACTGGTGATTTTTCCCACTCTAACCATTCCTAGATCTCCCGACAACCTTTTGCCACTCGTTTTCCTACCTCTTAAAAAACTAGTCTACGCCAGGTTATTCAGAATCAGTGGGTTTATACGATACGACCCAATCCGCACTCTATCTTAGCTTGGTATTTCCAAATTCTTAGTTTAATCGCGATAACTTCATGATGGTTCGCTCACGCAGTATCTAAATATTCGTTCACTCAATCACTTCACTCACTTCACTCTTAGCCCTCTTCATTTCTCAGTTAATTTCTACTATGATGTAAGTTCACTTACTCAATCAGTTCAGTTCATTCGCACGTTCAGAAATTCTCTCAAATGGTGTAAATTCACTCAAATAGTGTACATTCACTCACTCAGTCACTTCACTCGCTTCGCTCGTTCAGTTCGTTCGTTCGTTTAGTTCGTTCGCTCGTTCGTACTCTTCTCAAACCACGTGACGGCCAAAATTTTCGACAACCGGTAAACCGAAAAAGGGGGCGAGAAATCCATATCATCTCAGTGTCCACACCATTGCAAGCATCCCCTTCATAGAAAATGATCAGCATCAGGCAAGCAGCCAGCGCGGGTCTCAGACGCTTCGCGCCACTTGCCGCAAGATCGACATTGTCGGTCTCCAGACCAATGAGCATGGCACTCACTAGATCCATTGTGAATAGAGAAGCAAGAGTGTGCACACCTTACTACGCCAAGCATTACAGCGTTCTTTCCTCGTCTCCAGACGCCACTGTGTACAAGTACGCCGATGTGAAGGAGGTGGTTTCCAACCCTGAGCGTTTCCCCAACACCCTCTTGGTGGATGTACGTGAACCATTCGAGTACAGCGAGGGTCACATTCCAGGCGCTATCAATGTGCCTTTCAAGTCGTCGCCAGGCGCTTTTGACTTGTCTCCAGAGGAGTTTCAGGACAACTTCGGCTTTGAGAAGCCGGACACTTCCAAAGAGTTGGTCTTCTACTGCTTGGGTGGTGTGAGATCTAGTGCTGCTGCCGAGTTGGCCGAGACTTTTGGTTACAAAAAGAGAGGAAACTATATTGGTTCATGGGAGGACTGGGTTGAGCACGAGAACAAGGCTTAGGCGGTAAATGCCATCCAGTGGACATAATCTGTCATAATTGTTATGTGGAGTAGCTTTGGGTTTATACAGAGTTGGTGAATATCCTCAAGCGAATGTATCTAGTTTGGAAGTGTAGGTGTGATGATAGGGATGCAGTTTGTGTACTATGATGAGGTGGTTACTTTTTGTGTACTATGTTGAGGTGGTTACTCTATGTGTACTATGTTGAGGTGGTTACTTAATATGTACTATGTTAAGATGGTACTGAATGATATTGACTGGATAGAGTAACACTTGTATTAATATGGATTATTGTGTTGATACTTGGTATTGAAGTAGGTCGGGGCTCTACAATGTAACTCAATGTTTTAGTCAGCCTCCGATGTTTCAAAATTCCCGTAGTATGATTAGGCTAGTCATAACTGTATGAGGTCCACCATCGTAACATCAATGTATTGTATTCAGACTGCATGATACAATGTGGTGTCATATATGAAATAATATTACAAATACGTGGGGTATACAAGCATAAAGTCAGATGTCTGCACACCTCTCGTCTAGTCAAGTCTGCGATTGTATTCTAGTTTTCACTTTTGTGTTCGTTTTAAGCTTTGTGTTTAATGTCATTTTGGCACTGGATCAGTTCATCTGCGTCTCACTGTTTTTGCTACGGCATTAAGGATGGTTGGAAGATGTTTATGAGTGTCATCCGTTATGATCTTTTGATTTTTTTTGAACGAACGAGCGAAGCTAATGAGTGAGTGAGCAGTGAGTGTAAACTTTTCTAATAGTTTTCGTGTTTTATTTGCGAGCTAATTAGCTCTCGTTAAGAGCATCTTTTTTATAGCTTTTTTTGACTTCTTGATAATTTTCTCTAAGTTCATGATAGCTTTCTCTAAGTTCTTGATAGCTTTCTCTAAGTTCTTGATAGCTTTCTCTATCCTCATAACTTTCTTCAGCTTGCTTGCGCTCTTCCTGCTAGCCTATGTTGCATTTTCTACAATACCGTTCTATCACATCTCTTATTATCTACTGTACTTTGTACCTATTCATCGTACCCATTTCTCATTCCTGTTTCCCATGGTCAAACTCCATCCTCCTAAACTCCTTACCCAAACGCTTCTTGCGCTTGCGCTCCATGACCTTCTCTCTCTGTGGGGCCTTCATTGCTTCGAACTTGGCCTTCTGGACTAAACGGCGCTGCTCGGACTTCTTCAAGTAGTACGAGTTCACTTGCGCACCACTTTGCACGTTCTGTATCTGCTTCTTCTTGTGCTCAGCCAACACACGCGTCTCGAAATCCTTGTTCTTCATTGCGTCCACACGCGACTTAAGCGACTGTAGCCTGAGCTTGAGGTCAGCCAACTCTTTCTCACCCAAGATCTCGGCCGACTTGCGGTCCTTGATAATGCGCTGCATCTCCTCAATTTCTTTCTCTCTGTATTCGTCCAAGAAGGCGTAGTTGCGCCTCGTAGACGCCAAGTCTGCCTTACCGTACGCAGCATCAAATCTGATATCGGTATGGTTGTCATCGCGGAGCTTAAGGCCCGGGATTTCGCGAATGCGAGAAACAGGCTTCTTGGCCGACGACTCGGCTGGGGCATGCTTGTTCTTCTTCGCGTGCATCGTTTTACCGGAGGGCCGCAGTGTGGTCTCAGGAGCCGAGTCGGAGTCTGAATCGGAGTCTGAGTCCGATTCCAGGTCTGACTCCTCCCTCTGTCGTTGCAACTGCTCCTGAGCAGAGCTGAGAGCACCGAATGATATTGTGGACAAGTCGTCGTCCTCATGCGACCTTTTTCTCAGGTCTCTGTTTCGGGTATTCTGAGACTTGCGGTATGTGGCTAGCTTGTGACTGTTGGGGCGAGCCATGCTGTTTGTGATGCGCATCGCAAAAAGTAAACTGATTGGAGATAAACTGCAAAATATGTAAACTGCAAAATAGACACAACATATACTGCAATTTATGTAGCCTCGAGCTAAGCTGCAAAACAGATGAAGTGCAAGATAAACTGTAAAAGGCAATTTACAGAAAACAACGATAAACTGCCAACACTTTGTGATAAAGTGCAAAAATCAAAAATAATGTCTTTGTGGAGTGATTGAATACACCGTGGTTGCCGTGTTGTACCACATAAATCGTCTGATATGTACTGATGGAAAGAATTGCCAGACTATCATATAACTGTGTGATTGAAGGAAATGCTAATGTATTCAAGAATAAGGTCGTTGTAAGGCTGTCCCTCAAGTTAACGGTTAAATTGTGTAAGAACACGACCGATTGTTGATAACATAAAATTATGACATCAGTATGTTGAGTGTACCACTAATATATCGTCAGTACATCCATTAGAGTCCCACCTATGTATCATCAGTATTCATTGCACCAGTACAATTACTATAATGTACTCGTTTGCACTGTTACGTCTGCCGAGTGCACGTGATGTCCCTTCACCCGAGCTGTCAAAAACATTACACAAGGTCTGACTAAGCGCAAGAATATGCCCCGGAGCTCGGTCAAGAGCCGATGTGGCCCGTTCCCCTCAGCTAACAGTGAAAAAAACGCGTTGCACGACGAAGGAACTTCGGCCAATAAAGAACTGTAGTACTTGTATGAATCCCTACTTTTCCGTTTATGCCGCAGACCCCAGATAGCCGTGTTCAGTGAGTTCTGCTCCCCACCCTCGTGCTCATTTTTTCACAACAAATTTTTTTTGCCTGGTTCTCCTTAAAGCCTCGAACAAACCCGATTTAACAACACATTCTTTTTAGTATCCAACAGAAAGAAACCAACAATGTTGTCGAGAACCTTTGCCCGTGCATCAAGAGTAAGTACCGCAACACTGGCGGAAAATGCAGCTGTTTGAGGAATTGCTCAGCTCTTCTTTTCCGCTACATCGCAATTCGGACGATAGTCGGCCTTTGCCATTGAAATCCACATACTAACATATAGACTCAAAAGAGATTCTTGTCTTTACATGAATACCGTTCTGCCGCCCTTCTCAAGTCTTACGGTGTCGGTATTCCAAACGGTGCTGCTGCCACCACCGCCCAGGGTGCTTACGATGCGGCTAAGGCCCTCGGTACCAACGAGATGGTCATCAAGGCCCAGGCTTTGACCGGTGGTCGTGGTAAGGGTCACTTTGACTCCGGCTTGCAGGGTGGTGTCAAGATGATCTCCACCCCAGAGGAGGCTAAGGACTTGGCTGAGCAGATGTTGGGCCACAAGATCATCACCAAGCAGACCGGTGCTGCCGGTAAGGAGGTCACTGCCGTGTACGTCGTGGAGAGAAGAGACGCCCGCACTGAGGCTTACTTGGCTATCTTGATGGACAGAGCTACCCAGTTGCCTGTTATTGTTGCCTCTGCTCAGGGTGGTATGGACATTGAGGGTGTTGCCGCTCAGGACCCAGACGCAATCAAGTCTTTCCCTGTCGACTTGGATGCCGGTGTCACCGACGAGTTGGCCACCGAGATTGCCGGTGTGTTGGGCTACACTGACAAGGCCATCCCTGAGGCTGCCAAGACCATCCAGAACTTGTACAAGGTCTTCACCGAGCGTGACTGCACCCAGGTTGAGATCAACCCATTGTCTGAAACCCCAGACAACAAGGTTTTGGCCATGGACGCCAAGTTGGGCTTCGATGACAATGCCAGCTTCCGTCAGAAGGAGGTCTTCTCGTGGAGAGACACCACCCAGGAGGACCCACAGGAGGTTGAGGCTGCTAACTACGGCTTGAACTTCATCAAGTTGGACGGTAACATTGCCAACATCGTCAACGGTGCCGGTTTGGCAATGGCTACCATGGACATCATCAAGTTGTACGGTGGTGAGCCAGCCAACTTCTTGGACTGTGGTGGTACTGCCACCCCACAGACCATCGAGAAGGCCTTCGAGTTGATTTTGTCCGACAAGAAGGTCAACGGTATCTTTGTCAACATCTTCGGTGGTATCGTGAGATGTGACTACGTTGCTGAGGGTTTGATTGCTGCCACCAAGAACTTCAACTTGGAGATCCCTGTTGTTGTTAGATTGCAGGGTACTAACATGGCCAAGGCCAAGGAGTTGATTGACAACTCTGGCTTGAAGTTGTTTGCCTTCGAGGACTTGGACCCTGCTGCTGAGAAGATTGTCCTGTTGTGCCCACCATCGTAAGACAGGATCGTAAACATATTCCTACATACACATTAGAAGTTTGAGTAAGATATTGTAGTTGTGGTTGGTAGAAGTAAGAGAAAATGACAAGAGGTTGAGACGAGAGCGTGTATGAATAAATTGGGCTTACGGCGAATACTGTTCGTGTTACAACGCCAAAATTCACACAACCTTTAAATACATCGTGGGCGCTCAATAGTTCATTACCGGCAATAATGGGTACACAATTTAATCGAGTGTCCCAATCGAGTGGTGCACTCCACTAACCTCATTAGACGTCGAAAGGAGCACACGAACACTCTTAGCATACTACATCTTCACTCTATCTTGGTTGGTCGCCGTGATGATTATTTTTGCTGACCAATCTCTGACCAATTTTGTTGCCACCAAATCTTCAGTAAATCCACTTTTCATCAACACCAACACAACATCATGTTCTTGACAAGAAGTGAGTATGACCGTGGTGTGAGCACGTTCTCCCCGGAGGGAAGATTGTTCCAGGTTGAATACTCTCTCGAAGCTATCAAATTGGGTTCTACTGCCATTGGTATCTCCACCAGCGAAGGCGTTATTTTGGGTGTTGAAAAGAGGGTGACTTCGTCGCTTCTTGAACTGTCCTCCATTGAGAAGATTGTTGAAATCGACAAACACATAGGGTGTGCCATGTCGGGATTGACTGCAGATGCAAGATCCATGATCGACCACGCTCGTGTGTCGTCCCTTACGCATAACTTGTACTACGACGAGGAAATACAAGTGGAAAGTTTGACACAGAGTGTGTGTGATTTGGCTCTCAGATTTGGTGAGGGTGCTGGCGGAGAGAAGAGATTGATGTCCAGACCCTTCGGTGTTGCATTGTTGATTGCGGGCATCGATAAGGACAAGGGCCCACAATTGTACCATGCAGAGCCATCGGGAACTTTCTACAGGTACGACGCCAAGGCAATTGGCTCCGGGTCCGAGGGTGCACAAACTGAATTACAAAATGAATACCACAAATCCTTGACTTTGAAAGAGGCCGAGTTGTTGGCATTAAAAATTTTGAAGCAGGTCATGGAGGAGAAGTTGGACTGTAAGAACGCGCAGTTGGCCAGCGTAACTACAGAAGGCGGCTTCCAGATCTACAGCGATGAAAAGACAGATGCAATCATCAAGGAGTTGAATGAACAGAGTGTTGATGAAGAGTAGTGAATATGACTAGGAAAAGAGGTTGGAAAATAGGAGATTGTAGACAAGAATGTAGGGATAAATTAGAAGAGCACTTTATTCTGCCCAATATAAATAGTGGGTTATTGTAGATCACGACTGCTCCAACCAAGCTTCGAATATACAAATTTATTATCGTCTGCCTAACTAACATATCACTCGTTTCCAATTTACCTAACACGGTTCTATAATACAATTAATACATCTGGTCCCTAGCCGTCTTGCTCAGGAAAGCACTTTTCTAAGCTCTCACTGAACAGTAAAATCTTTTTGTTTTCCACCTCCCCAAACGCCTTTAGCGTCACAATGAATTCTGTCAAAGAGTCCCCAAATATCTCGTAATGATCTTTTAACGAGGAGTTCAAGTTGTGGTACCTTGTGTTTATCAGGTCACGGTCCATGGGCTTGTCGTTGAATTTTTCGGGGTAATCTGCCGCAAACCTTTCGTACAATTCTGGGCTACACATGATCAACACCTTCTTCAACCTGTTGAGATAGTTGTTGAACAGGATCATCATGTCGAACATATTTTTCAAGACATCAAGTAAGTCAGGCTTGGTTATCAAAGAGTCGTTGATCAACGTGTTCAAAAACTCATTCAAGCTCTGAATCAAGTAGTCGACAGACAAAAGGTCGTCTTTCCTTTGATGGCCATTTGCAGCGTTCCGGTGGTACATGTTCTTCCCCACTCCTTGCATACGAATGTTGAATATGTTGTTGATATTGTTCTTTGGAGCACCATAGCTGTTCACCGAGTTTGTCTCGTGGTTGATGTCAGATCCCAATTGCTCATCCCGGAGACTTGTCTGCATATCTGTAAGCTTCTTTTCGAGCTTCCGGTAGTTGTTATCCACCACATCATAATTAAGGTAGATTTGAAGCTCGTTTAGAAAGTCTCTCATTCGCTTGTGTAGGACACGGCACCGCAAAATCCACTTCTTGATCCGCGGCTCAAAATGCCTATACTTCCACACAGCCGAATGGTTGATGTCCTTCCATGTAATGTCATTGAACTTGGTGATAAACTTCACCAACATTTGCAACTTAAACATAAGCTCGTAATGATAGCATAGTTCGCGGTTGAATACCAAGTTGAGAGGAAACGGTAGGTCCACAGAAAAATCGAGACTCGCTACCGCATACTCATCCGAGTGGTTACGATCGTAAGCGTTTGAGTTCGAGGACTGCGGCGGGGCCAGCCTTTCGAGCGCACTGCTCAAGAAGGCATTGAATCCAGACTTGACACTGAGCATCTCATCGGTGTCGAAAGTCTGAACATTCATGATCTCCTTTGCAACCTCGTAGAAATTAGTGGTCGAGATCACAAAATGGCGGTTTTGCTGGACGATGTCTGCAATGGAGGTAACCCCTTCAATACTGGGGGTATGGTAGCATTCGTTGAAGGTCTTTCTCAACTTGTGTAACGAGATGGCGTGTCTGTTCCGCTTTAAGTCATAAAAGGACTTCATCAAAAAGTTATCTCCCTTGAACGAGTCACCAAAGAGGAACATGGCCTGAAAGTTCCTCACCAAATCCGGAAGATTGTACCCTTCAAAGAGCAACTTCAAGAGGAGCTTATTGGCACGTCTGTAGAACTCCAATATCTTCAACTCAAAATCCAGAGAGTAGATCTTCGTTATCGGCTTGATGATCTCGCCAAGAGCGTTGAAATTGCGGAGACCCGTGCACTTTTTGAAGATGTTCAAATATTTCCCTGTGCACAAGACCTTATTCTGTATGTCCACTTCCTGGAACTGGTCAATCAAGCCATCCGACCGTATCACAAAAAGTTCATTCCAGTAATGCTCTCCCCTAGAGTTAAACATGTCGAGCAAGCTCGAGGGTACCTTCTTTTCCTTCACCATAAACTCGTCAAATTGGTCGTCTATATCACCGTTAATCAACCAATTGTTCAACATTTGCACATAGTTCCTGCTCACCGACTCAAACAAACTAACCAAAAATTCCAGTGAAACAAGGTCACCCTTGTATTTGGTAATTCTCCTCTGGATCATCTGTAGCACAAGTCCGCCCTTACAAGACTCCAAGCACTCACTATTTGTTTCCATCATGAAGTTGGCCCCCAGCAGCACCGTGTTGCGAACCTCTGATAGGAACATCTCGTCGGAAACAAGGTTTGGGTTTGCTGAACTTGTGCGCTCCTCCGCGGCCTTGAGCTGTCGAACTAGCGATGTTTCATGCACTTCTATCACGATCTCATACAAATGCACGAGTTTATTGGAAATTTCTTGGGTCAAGTATGTTTCGAGTAAGTTTAAGTTGAATTTGGGATTGAAGTTGAAATCATCTTCAATCTTGACAATTACTTTGTGGTACTGTGCCAAAAACTCCAGAATACAAAAGCACAAGTTCTGCACCACCGTGCCATGCTGTTTGTTGTCGTAGTATTCTATGAAGGACATCAACCCGTAGTAGTACTTGCCGAACCGTATCAATTTTTTCGTAATGCTCTTCAAGCTGATGTCCAAATGCTTTGCTATCTTGTAATCCGGACCCTCTATTCGCTGGTCCATGTCATCGTGCGCAAACTTGTCGCTATAGCGGATGTAGCATCCTTCAAGCCCTAGGAGCGAGAAAAGAAGGTCCTTAATCAACAAACCCTGTTGCACCTTGAGGTCATGTATATCGCTGAGTGGGTATGGGCGTATTCGGTGTCTAATATCTCCTTTTATACACGAGTGCAACATGTCTGGTTTGTCTGTTAGGATGACACGGTCAGGCTGGGTAGGCTCCGGGCCCGTTGAGCGCGGGCCTATACCCACGTACTGAGAATTGAACGAAGTGTTCATTTCATTTATTGGTGCACAGTTTTGATGTTTGTTTTGGTATCGCGCCCAGACTAAGCGCGTGGAAAATTGAACAGATTAAGGAAACTAAGCGCGTGCAAAGTCGCACAAAAAGGACAATGAAACCGTTGACAGAAGACATAATAGCTTGTGTAAAAAGGCGTGGTAATGGGGAGTACCAATGAGAGTATCTTTAGTGAAATTAGCGTTTTGGTTTTTGGACCAGATGCTCTATGACGAAGATCTGAGCTTTAGATAAGTACGATGAAATGGGTGGGAAGGTGCATTTGGAACATGTACAAAAAGACCGTCTTGCACAGAGAAGGAGGAAGGTTAAGCGAATTTGCGTATTTTGGGTTTTAAAAATTAGTGCATGTTCCATGGGTTACTTGAGAGTCTGTTAGCTGATTATTCATTCAAGTGTTTGGACATTCAATGTAATATTTGTGAATCCACACCTCCTTTATGAGTTAAGTAAATTTTCTTTTTGATATTATGTTAGGGTTTATGGTATGTTCAGGTCCCTAGAATATAAGAATTCATTGCACTCACTTTTATGATCCTTTATGTAGTGCGGTTTGCTCATTCCTTCGGTTATCCTTAAATATATGTAAGTTCACTTATTTGTTCGATAATTGTTAAATATAAGTTCGCTCATTCGTTCAGTTATCTATATAATGTAAGTTTACTAATTCTTTCAGATCTCTGTGTATACTATGTAAGTTACTCATTCAGTTAGCCTTATATAATGCAAGATACTCATTCATTTATCTTTGTATTTGTTGTAAGTTCACTCACCCACTCACTTCACTCGCTTTGCTCGTTCAGTTCGCTCGTTCGTTCAGTTATCTCTGTTTTATGTAAGTTCAGTCAGTCACTCACTTCACTCGCTTTGCTCGTTCAGTTCGCTCGTTCGTTCAGTTATCTCTGTATATGATGTAAGTTCACTTACTCACTCACTTCACTCGCTTTGCTCGTTCAGTTCGCGCGTTCGTACAGTTATCTCTGTTTTTATGTAAGTTCACTCGTTCGTTCAGTTATCTCTGTATTTTTTGTAAGTTCACTAACTCACTCACTTCACTCGCTTTGCTCGTTCAGTTCGCTCGTTCGTTCAGTTATCTGTGTGTCACATCACCCATTCATCCTCCTCGCTTGCTAAATCCAACGCCTCCATCAACCTCTGTGACGCTAACTCAGCTTCCTCTTGCACCTCGGCCAACCCCGACACCTCCTCCAAATACCTTGGGTTGTCAAGACACTCCTTGACAAAGCCCCACCCCTCCTGCTTATACCGCAGCACGACTTTGTCTGAACACGCCGAACAATGCACGTAGTTCGGAACCGAGAACTTACTCTGCTGGAAATTGTTCAAGAAGCCGCGGATTTGGTGTGGGACTTCACCAAACTGTGAACCATCACCAGCAGCAGCATACTTCTCGTCCGGGTGCTGAAGAATGCTCACAAAGAGTTCCACTGCTAATGCTGACGCCATGAGCGCGCCTCCAGGGCGTGTCACAGTACACATCTGATCCAATGTGCGGTCCAGAAGAGAGTTGTTGGGAGCAACAATATCATTGCAGTAGTAACACCCAGGACGGGAAGACCCACATTCTGCGCCATCCAAATTACCTCGCCTATTCCCATGTCTCATGACGAGGTAGCTGTCAAATCCCAATGCGGCGTTGATTACCAACTTGCCTTTGGCACTGCCCATCAAGGTTGGTAACCACCTGCTTTCTCTCAGATCCATCAACAAAAATACGACATCATGGTCATCGAAAAGCCGATTCAAAGTTTCGAAACTCTCGCGGTCTTCGTTGGTCGCAGGGTGCCCCGCCATCGGAACGGACATGTTATGTCCTACCGCATCAACACCGGGAAATATTTCCTTCAAAGCAGCAGCGGCTCTCGTTGCCTTGTGCACACCCTTGCCATCATCACTGAAACAGTCATTGAAGTTATATAACGGCTGTCGAACCGGGTTTGAGTACGAAACACACCCATTATCCACAAAGGTGATCTTCCGGACACCCCAACCCATCAACGATCGGGCAACATAGCTCCCTAAAGTACCCGCTCCTAGAAGCAATACTCGCTGGCTGCGTATGATATCCAAGTTGAGTTCTGGCATGATACGCCATTTCATCAACTTCAAGTTGAGGTCCACCGCCTGCGAAGCGAGCTGTTGCGGATCGATCAACAGGCCGAGGTCTGCTATCTTGGCAGCAAGCTTCCCACTGCTGGTTTTCTCCCAGCCCACCACCTTCACTGCATTGGGGTCGAAATTCAGAGCAAGTACTAAGTCGTATTCAATCGAGGATTCATCGGTGCGGTAGTCCACTACGGTTGCAGATGTATTTCCGTTGATTGCGAGGTAGTAAAGGTAGTTGCGTAGGTGATACGAGGGCGCTTTTCCTAGGGCTCCGTCTACAAAAAGGTACTTTTTTGCGTCCTTGAGTGGTACTTCATTGTTGTGGTCATCCAACCCCACAAAACCAACGTTCTCCGCGCCAAAGACACCTCCGTTGAATTTCCTCCATGTCTTTATATTCCATTGCGAATGTATACTTGGACGAGCTACCCAGTAGTAGAATTTGTATTTCTTGAGGTCCGAGTAACTCAAGATGTAGAAGTCGTTTACCCTGTCGAGGTTACCTTTGCGTATATTTATAAGGACCTGTTCGCCCCATGAAGCGAGCAAAGCGGTTTTATCAAGGTCTTTGAATTCTTCGATAGTGTTGACATTGAGTATATGTCCTTCCACGGTAGCGTTGTTGGTAGGTACGTTAGAGAAACTCTCAAAGTCCAAGTTTAACATAGGGGTGGCGTTGTGTTTAGTTAGATGCAGCGGTCGGGTGGCGAATCCTCGAATTGGGCGCAAGCTAGTGTCCAACTTGAATTCGCTGAGCTTGAGGTCAGAGAGTCGTGCAAAGAACGACGACTCAATGAATGTTTGTCCGGGGACGTATTTGAGAGGCTCCATGAAGTTTAAGATTATAAGTAGTGCACAAAAAAAGGAAGGGCCTAATCTGGATGATTATGAAAAGAGGGTAGACAAATGGAAAGTAGCAAAGAAGTTGGAAGTTATCCATGAACGGAGGAGGTTCTATTAACACGCCAAGATTTGAATAAACAGTATAAAACCTACTACATTTGTACCTACTATTATTGTACTATTATTGTAAACTTCAATAAGCAGAACAAGCCTTACTAATGTAAAATCGGAATACTTATCAATATATGAAGTATCAAGAATATGACTTTATAAATAGTCGATTGCTCTTGTCGTTCAATAGGTAGTATTAATAGCTTCTGCCAAGATGCCCACTTAATAAGATCTGAGTAATTTATTCCTATAGTCTTCAAAGCACCTTATCAATTTAACTAAACAAAAACCTTATCAATAAACTTAATACCTTATCAATTTACCAAATCTTAATAATGCCCAAACAGCAAGACTCTGGAGCATATGTGAACCTCCGAACAAAGAACCCTAGGATGTAAACACCGACATGAAGCAGAAACGAGTTGGTTCTGAAATCACAAACTTGTACAGTTTAGAAGAACGTAGATCTGAATATTTGAACCTGATCACATTCTTTAATGATATTCCGACCACCAAAATAAGTACTTGCAAATGTATGTATAATTCCTCAACCGATTAAAGTTTGAATGTACCCGTAACACAGTATATTCATCAATAGATCAAACTTGGCAAGGATAAATGGATATTTCTTCATATGAACCAAACTGCACGTACTTACCAATTAAATTCAATAGATCAACTTAAAAGGTGCTTGCACCAAACATTTTAGGGTAGATCGACTTAGCAAATACCCTCGTTGTATATAGTGTAAATTCACACGCTCACTAACTCGCTAACTCACTAACTGATGAACTCGATAGCTCGCTAACTCTTTCACTCACTCACTCACTAACTTCACTCACTTCGCTCGTTCAGTTCGTTCACTCTATCTATATTGTAAGTTCACTCACTCACTCACTCACTCACTTCACTCGCTCCGCTCGTTCAGTTCGTTCAGTTCGTTCGCATAATATACACTACTCGGCCATGGGCTGGTCGTCCAAAGTCATATCATCCAACTCGTCCAACAACTCGTCGATTCCAATCTCCGGCGCATCTTCGTCCTCTTCGATGTCATCCTCGTCCACAAATTGTGCTTGTTGGTTGTGCTTGTAAAGATTGACAGTCTGTCTCAACTCTTCGTCCTCCTCCAATTCCTGCAAGAACAACTCGTAGTCTCTCTCTGCACGCTCCTGCTCCTGTCTGGCCTGTCTGGAGTCGTCGTTGGCAACAATATCGTTGTGCTCCTTGGCCATTCTCTTCAACTTCCACTGTCTGTGCTTGGACTTCTTGGACTTTCTTGGGTAGTGCTTCTTCACGATCACCACGTCTGGCGTGTTTCTCGCATCCATCTCCTCCCACAAGTCCGAGTTCAAGTTGCTGTTCACCAAGTAGTACCCAAGACACGAGTCACCTGGGTGGAGAATTGCACCCAAGTGTGTGCGCACATAAAAGCTGGAGTCATTGTTGCCCATGTCAGCAGCACGACAAACCTCAATGTCTGCCAAAACATGCTTTCCACGAATGTCCCCGGTGGGCTCGACATCAAGCACCACAAACTCCACCATCTGTGTGACGTCCAAAAGCGATGGGAACGGAACACGCCAGTACATCGGTGCAGCCAAATCAGCCACCTGCAAGGTGTTGAAGTCTATGAACTGAATGCTATTGGAAATTTTGGAACAGAGCACAAGGCGCGATATATTTCCCATGGAGTGTGCCAACTTCTTGGGCAACACCACCAAGTCATCACGACAAATAGGTGCAATTTCCACAGAGTACGAAAACTTGTACGTCGAGTTACCAGACTGTGTGTCCACACTGATCAACTCTTCGGACTTCTTGGCCTTGATCGGTGCAACTGCTGAAAGGAAGTCCAACATCTTCACAGCGTGATTCTTTTGCGAGTAAAAAAAGTCCAATCCGTTTTTAGCCTCCTTGATGGAGATTGTGTCCACGTGTGCATTGTGCTTCAATATCAACTGCTCGAGGTAAAGGAAGGTTCTCTTGTGCGCAACCTTCTGTCTGATCTGCACAGTTGCCTTCCATGTGTTTGCAGTGTAAGACTTGGCACAGTCAGGACACTGCATAGCGATAACAGTGAATTCGACCTCAAATGTCTGCTGGACAATAGCGTTCGCCATCGCCTCACCTTGGACCGTGATCTTAACACGGATACGGCGCGAATGTGGTTCTGTCCAGATGAACAGAGCATCCACTAAGCGAACCTTGTTCAACCCTTTCAACCGCCGTAAACAAAGCGCAAGCAACTCTCTCAGCTCTAAGTCGGCCTTGATCCACTGCTGTGGTGGTTGGAGAAAACGCTCACAGTTTCTGCAAAAGGAGACGTTGGCTTCGCGGGGGATGCCCTCGGTGATGTCCACATTCATCTTGATACAGTCGTAACACTCGACAAGACCGAGCGAACCGTCGATCGGCACACCACAGGAGTAACAGAGAACAGTTCCTCCAACCTGCCTGTCATGGTCGTGGTTCAACTGGGTGTAGTTAGACATGGTTGTAATGTAAATTTTTTGCCATCACTAGAGATGAGTTATAGAATGATTAGGTAAGGCGATTATGTATTATGTAAGCGAGCATGAATTTCGCAATGAAGTATATGACTACGTGGCAGTTAGTTATAGTAATAGAAGTGTTGATGGTGTGGAGGTGCGAGAGGGGTGGTGATTTTACAGAGCTTGATACCTTTTAATAATAGAAGTCAGAAAGCGTTAGTGATGAAAAAATTGTGCGAGCTGTCCTGGTTAGAACGATTTAGTGAAGTACAGCCTTAAAAATTTATCACTCATTAGTCTCATAATGTATCAGTGCTGAAGGGTTACACTAATCTCACAGTGTATCACTTATTTGTTCACCCCTTCCCTCGTAAAGTCGTTCGGGCTATGTTTGCGTTAGTGATTAGACTGAGGCGTTTGAGAAACGATTTTGTATATACAGGATATGATATGACCTTCAAAAATCAAGTCGTTTTTAGTTTCTTGGTCAAGACAAATGGAGTTAAGCTGTAGGGTGGTGGGTGGTTATCTGAATATATTTCGGATGGAGAATACTTTTAATCAACTCATATGGAATAAAAATACTTCTAATCCCCTCACATGGTTGAAATTACTTCTAATCTACTCCCATGAGATTGAACTCTTCGACGGTTTAAAAGATGTTCTCTAGCTTGGGTTCACATGATCGGTCGACATCACGTCAACTGCCAGATAACTACATTTACATTGGAATGTATAGTCTCTGGGGGAAAATCGATCCTTCGGTTTACCTGCTCGCTCTAACCGAACTCATTAATCATTTACCCTAACTTTTTTATTCCTAGGCATGCGTTCTGCCTCATACTGGCTCCACCGACACTGTCTTTCATATCTTCCTTTTTTTGCTGGCCTATTTGCAATCTTAAATGAGAGTATTTTAGCCGTTCGAAAAGTTAATAGCGTCGACAAAAGAAAGTTCACAAAGTCTCACAAGGTAAGCTCCCAAGAAAATATACTATCATGAATGTTGTTTCATTCCTTAGTTCACACACTCGATCGATTAGCAATATTCAATGTAATAATGTCTGTTCATTCAGATATCTCCTTAATGTTCACTCACTAATCGTTTATGAAATTCAATAAGTAAAAGTCCTCACATTAATGACTCTATCTCCTTAATGTTCACTCACTAACTTCACTCGCTTCGCTCGTTCAGTTCATTCGTTCGTTCGTTTAGGTCGCTTACCTAATCATCTCACTTTCTACAAAACGTTACATAAGCTACAAACAAAACATACCATGGTTGACAGGAAACGAGCCGTAAAGATAGAAGATGAGGATGAGGAAGACAACATGCCGTTGATGAAAAAGGCAAAGGTGGAGCGTGAGAGAAAAGTCAAGGATGAAGATGGTGAGGACGATGATCCATCTTTGAATGATGAGAAAATCGACCATAAAGATGGCGACAACGACGATGGCCAGCAAGCTAATGAGGTCAAAGAAGAAGAGAAAAATGACGAAGAGGACGAAGAGGATGAAGATGATGCCGAGGAAGAACGCAAGCGAATTACCACCTTCAATTTTGATGGTGTTTCTTATTCTTTCAAAGAACGGCCGTCCGTCATCGAAGAGAAGGAGGGCAAGATCGAGTTTCGCGTGGTGAATAATGACAACACACGTGAAAACCTCATTGTCGTGACGGGTCTCAAAAACATCTTTCAGAAGCAATTGCCCGAAATGCCGCGTGAATATATCGCTCGTTTGGTGTATGACCGTTCACACATATCCATGGCAGTGGTGCGAAAACCGTTAACTGTAGTCGGAGGCATCACTATTCGTCCGTTTGCAAGTCGTGGTTTTGCCGAGATTGTCTTCTGTGCTATCTCATCCACCGAGCAGGTTCGCGGTTACGGTGCGCACTTGATGAACCACTTGAAGGACTATGTGCGTGCCACATTGCCTGTCAAATACTTTTTAACTTATGCCGACAACTACGCCATAGGGTACTTCAAAAAGCAGGGCTTCACGAAGGACATCACTCTTGACAAATCCGTGTGGATGGGATACATAAAGGACTATGAGGGTGGTACACTCATGCAGTGTACAATGCTTCCACAGCGGTTGCGGTACCTTGATCTGGGTAAAATTCTCCTTCTCCAAAAGGCGCTGATCGAGAAGAAGATCAAATTGCGCTCGCAGTCGCATGTGGTACGGCCGGGGCTTCAAGTTTTCAAAAAGGATGGCAAAACGACTCTCAATCCTGTGGATATTCCAGGATTGCTAGAGGCCGGATGGCTGGAGGAGATGGACAAGCTTGCGCAGAAACCGAAGAGGGGGCCGCATTACAACTTCATGGTCAGTTTGTTTTCTGAGCTTAGCAACCATCCTTCGGCGTGGCCTTTTGCTATTCCTGTCAATAAAGACGAGGTGTTTGACTATTACGAGGTTATCAAGGAGCCTATGGATCTTTCGACAATGGAGCTGAAGTTGGAGAATGACAAGTACGAGCTGTTTAGTCAGTTTTTGTATGATGCGCGTTTGATTTTCAATAACTGCCGTGCATACAATAGCGAACAGACCACATATTACAAGAATGCCAACAAGTTGGAGAAGTTTTTCAACAGCAAAATTAAGGACAGTCCGGATTATCTGCATTATCTTGATACATAGAGGGTATACTGAGCGTATCCAGTACTCACGAGCAAAGCGAGTGAGTGATGTTTATGTGCGAGCTGAAAGTTCATGTGTGGGCTGTTGTTCATGTGCGAGCTGTTCATGATATTCTTACTGGCTGTATTTTTAATATATTTTGCTTATCGAGCTGGGGAGTTTAGCGGTAATGTAGGTTTCTTCAAACTTCACTTATTTAACCTGGTTAAAGTGAGATCAATTGGTCTCTTCAATCCATGGTACCCTTCCATATACACACTGGCTGCTCAGTGTAAAGTAAACAACCTCTACTTTCCAACCTTCTAATAATCTGAATTCACAATGAAATGACTAACCTTTAATATTTCATCTTTCCCTATCAAAGGTGATCGTGTATTGTGGGTTCAGTTTGATCACCCACTATATCACCGTTAATAAAACTTAAAGAGCGAAGCGAGTTAAGTAGTGAGTGAGTAAATGGACATGAGTGAGTAAATAGACATATAGATGAGTGAGTAAATAGACATATAGATGAGTGAGTAAATAGACATATAGATGAGTGAGTAAATAGACATATAGATGAGTGAGTAAATAGACATATAGATGAGTGAGTAAATAGACATATAGATGATTGAATAAAAAACTGTCATCTTTAAATATACTTAATCTTTTTTCTCCTCAGTATGTCCCCCACAGTATACGCCTACAAAGAGTCCATTGATGTTGCCAATTCAGTTGGCAAACACGTCATCGACAAGCAGAATGCAGCCATTGCAGCAAACGGAACCTTCAAGATTGCTTTGTCCGGTGGATCATTGGGTAAGGTGTTGAAGAAGGCCTTGATCGACAACCTGCAAATTGCCCCCCAGGTCCTGTGGGACAAATGGGAAGTGTACTTTAGTGACGAGCGTCTTGTCCCATTGCACCACCCAGACTCCAACCACGGTCTTTTCCACGAAATGGTGTTGGCAAACTTACCTGCCGGCAGTGGCAAGCCCAAGGTTCACACGATCAACGAGTCCTTGTTGACTGGCAAAGATGGTTTGACAGACGGTGCCGATGTGTCGAAAGACAAGGAGATTGCTAAGGACTACGCGTCAAAGTTGCCTGAGGGAATGAAGTTGGACCTCATTTTGTTGGGTTGCGGTCCCGATGGTCATACATGCTCTCTCTTTCCTGGCCACCCATTATTGGAGGAGAGATCGGAGTTGATTTCCTATATCGGCGACTCTCCAAAGCCACCGCCAAGAAGAATCACATTCACATTCCCTGTGTTGGAGAAGGCCACTGCGATTGCCTTTGTTGCCGAGGGTGCGGGTAAAGCCACTATCTTGAGAGAAATCTTCAACGATAAGGAGAGCAAGTTGCCGTCAAAGTTGGTCAATGAGATCCCAGGTGTTCAAGTCTCGTGGTTTGTTGACGACTCTGCGATCACCGGTGTTGAGATTGTGCCTTCAAAGTACTAGAATGGAGAGTGAGACATGACCAATCAAGTAGAATGAATCACAGGAACGTAGAGTGAAATGACTGCATTGACACAATTGATGGTGTTGGCGACCTCATATGTTGAAATCGACACCATTGATAGATACAATTGGTAGTAAGTGGAATGATTCATATCATCGATATCGATGATCGACACCTTTTATTCATATTGTACAAGACCTGTTCAATCTGCAAGATAGTATTCAAACCCATTTAAACCATAGGAACCATTTAATCTCACCTAGTAACCTTTCAACTAAACAAATTTTGAACCATTCAATCTAAATTACAGTATCTAAAACCATTTTAGTCAATTTTTGGTCTAGTCAGATTTGGGAACTATTCAAATCTAACAAGGTTCTCTGTAATCACCCTATTTCAATTCCATAGCTCTCCCATCACGTTAATACTCTTCCCAAATCACTATCCTCTAAAATCAACATACTTGCTGATCAATCAATCTTTATTACCCTTCATAATTCTTATCTAACTATCCCTCTATGTTTACTCACTCAATTCAAGAACGAAATGAGTGAATTTTGCTATTAATCAATCTTTATTACCCTCCATTATATTCCTTAATTTAAATCTTTCTAATCTTTTATTACTCTCGTCTCAGTTAAGCTTTTTAATACTCACCAAAATGGGTACGTATATCATCATGCATTGCACATACTGCCTAGTACGCGCCACTCCCACACCCTCGTACTGATCCGCAGAAATTCTTGAACAGAAACTAACAAGCTTAGGAGTCGCATTATGGTTGTGCCCCAAGCAAAACAGCCCACTTTATGACAAGTTAGCCACCTTAATGGGGTCCTTAAACACCCTATTCCCTGGCCAGCCCCCAACTTTTGAACCTCACATCACCATAACATCCAACATCGCTATTGCATTGGAGGATAAGGAACAAATGCGTGACGACGTCGATAGAATTCTTTCTGCAAGTGCGATTGCCATCAGCTCGTTACCCAAAAACCACGAGGATTTGGTCACTTTGGGCAAAATCGGCAGCCAGCGCAACTACTTCCGCAAATTGTACTTTGAGGTGGTGCGGGACCCCAACTTAGTCTCATTCGCTCGCATTATCCGTGAGTTATTTGTCATCTTGCCGCAGGACGTCGAGTTGGAGAACAAGAAACAGAACCCACATTTGTACACCACAGATAGCCACGGTAATATCGTTCGCAAAAAGTTCAAAAAGGGACATTCACGGTCACGCTCGCGGGCAGAACCAGAAGAACAACCTGTAAAGACGTTTGACACGACAGACATTAAGCGTGAGGCGCTGAAAAAGGCTGCCGAGTGGTCGCAGAATGACTATCTGCCGCATCTCTCTCTTGTGTACAGTGACATATACCCCATTGACAATGCATTGTGGCGCACAATCAAAACACGCATCCAGGACTACTTGAACATTGAAAATATAGACTTTCCCAAGGAAAGTGCTTTAGGATGGGACGGAGGAGTGTTGAAGTTGGTGCTTTGTGAAGGCGAAGTGGAAGACTGGGTAACTTTGGGTAGTGTTGATATACATTGAACAAGCGGGCAGACTCTGCTTGTGCTGGGTCTTTGATTTATGTCGTTTCACGAGTGTAAGCAGACTCGAGGCAGCACGTCCTTGGGTCTATTAAAGAAAATTTTACTTGATTGGGTACATCCCTCAAGCATTACAAGATACATATTAACCTTAAAGTTGCTTAGATCTTAGATTCAACTTTTCTGTATTTGCTAATCTCACAATCCCTCCTCACAACTTGTAAATTTTCCAATTCAACCACAACCAGAACAATGCAAAGCAAGCAAACGAAATGCCAATGTTGGCAATCACCCACAAATCAGGGTAACGTGCTGGAGGATCTAAAAGGAAATCCACCACATGGTAGGCCAACATGGCGACATATGTTCCGTTGATGATAATGCTGTATACCCAGCCACGCTTCGTACCAAGGACCAACTTGTATCCAATGAGCCAGTTGATGAGCAAATTGCACACTACATACTGCAACATTAAACCATCTTTTTTGAGTAATGGGTGCAAACTGAAACTTCCCACGTTGTTGATCCACTGCACAATGTCAATCAAGCTCGGGTCGAGCAAGAGAAGCAACAAGGAGGGAAGAAGGGGAATTAGGATTGTCTTTTCGTGTACCTGGTACGAAAACAAGTAAAACGAGAGCGAATTACCTGCAAATCCGAGAATCAACCCTGGAACACGGAGCGCCCTTTTTCCATACCTCAATTTGTAGAAGAGGACGGTGTTCATGAAAAGTATGGAGCCAACAGTCGTTACAAGAGCCAACTTGGACAATTGCAGTGCATCAACCAATTCACGGTACTTGACGAGCACGTTGGTAGTGCACCAGAAATTCGCAACCTTGTCTTCAAACAAACCTCTGTTGAAGGGAAACACACGTACTAAGATCTGCAATAAGTTAGCGCCTGGGTCTTTGGTCAACACAAATGGAAGCAAAATGATGAAAGAAGTAGCAATCACACTGAAGCCCACTGCTACTAATTGTGTAAACGAACGGAGTTGCGTCAAAATGTAGACAAAAATGAAAGTTGAGTAATACAAGCCCATTTGTTTGAAGTTAATACAACAAATAAACCATATGCTGGCACTGATGTTATTCTCTTTGATTAACTCAATCAATGAGTAGACGAAGAAACCCATCATAACCGAATTAAACTGGTAGTGGCCATGATCAATCAACACGAGGTGCGCTTGATTGAGAATTACAAGCGACACAATGATCTGATCCATTCTTTTCAAACTAAACCGTCTGCCTAACAAGCTCGAAATCGCCAAGATGGACGGAATATAGAATATCAACTCACTGGCCAAGCTCATGATTCTCATGAAAAACTTGACCTCATCGGTTTCAATACCACGCAGTGAATTGAGGGCAAACCATTCGGGATTAATAAAGCTTCCAATCTTGCCACACAAGTACAGATGGAAAGCTGTTAATGGAGGATAGTCGAGGCCCCAATATTGCAAATCGAAGAAATACCACTCACTGATTGGAAGGTGTATCGTTAACTCCATCCAGTGACGCTGTGCTTCAAAATCGCCATGTAATGGCGGAACACCCTGGCCCAGGAAACCACCAAGGCCCACAGCAGCCCTAAGGATAATGGCAGTCAAAACAAGGATGTACCGCGCAGCCCATTGGTCTGGTGCCTTCTGAAAGTTGTACAACAAGTGAAAAACAGGCGACAGTTCAAATATACTCCCCTCAGATGTCTTCGAGGAGGGTTCTGCTATCACAGACGTTGGCTTCTCTGTCTTTTTTGGCTTGCTTCTTCGTTTTGGCTTTCCCATACAGTGCTTATTTTCAGGCTACAAAACATTTAAATCTACACGAGAAATAACGTGAGGCATCTGAACACGAATTTCTTGATAATAGGGCTTTATCTGATAATGCTAGTACCATGAGAAAGCAACCGGTTTTATGCTTCTTGAATACATGATACATATGAGTCTTACAATTTAGTCCATGCTATCGTGGTATGATCCAATATATACCTTTAGAAGAAAAGCGGGGCAACTTGTCCGAGTGGTTAAGGAGAAAGATTAGAAATCTTTTGGGCTCTGCCCGCGCAGGTTCGAATCCTGCAGTTGTCGTTATTTTTTGTGTTTACTTGGTGGGCTATATGTAAATAATTGTTTACCGATTTACGTTGATGTGGTTATCTTCCATTTAAATAGACAGAAATGATTGGGGGGGTTATCTTCAGTCTCTGGAACTTTTTCCAATCCTCTCTTAGTAAAAGAACTCGTAAGATGTGAATTTCAGTATAATTAAAAGTGATCTAGGGTATCCTCATCGCGATATTGTGCCTAGAATCATGACAGATGCAACATTTAAGATATAAAATCAATATTTTTTTTACATATATGTATTACTATACAGGAGGAAAATTATCTACTCACATGAGCATAGGTTTACCATGTTAGTATCAAATTAAAACCCCCTCTATAAACAATGCCTTCCTCCTCCTATTCTGAACCAATCCGCGTTCCGCCGGGCATATGCAAGAGGCGTCACTCTCTTGGCGCATATGGCGTCCAGCATTTCATCGTCGTCCCTCCATAGAGCTCAAGAGCTAAACGGGATTAGACGAGGTTCGGTTTAGGGATCACCAGAAGATTAATTTTATCGACGGCTTATCGCGCCCGGCCGCCACCACCGTCTCCAGTCAGTTATATTTGGGGGGTGATCAAATCCTAGCTGCAATCTTCTTCTTCTCCTTCATTGGGTTTATGGAAACGCGCTTATTTCACAGTTGTGGCAACTTGTCCGAGTGGTTAAGGAGAAAGATTAGAAATCTTTTGGGCTCTGCCCGCGCAGGTTCGAATCCTGCAGTTGTCGATATTTTTTTTACTTTTTTTCCACTATGATATTCTACTGAGAGTCCTTCTAAAAGTTCAACTAATGTTCACCCATTCACCTTACTCGCTTCGCTCGTAAACTTCCTATGGTCCAATTTTGTATGTTTAATTATAACTGTTGAAAAAATCTACATAGTTCTATTGAACAAGCCCGGAAATCATTTAAAGCTAGTGTACTCAAAATTTTCACTCTATTCTATAAATTCTATTTTAATCTGTGTAAGTGAACAAGTCGTCATCATGAACCCATTTTCTGTCGTACAAGTATGTCAAGTACTCCCCCCAAAGCCGGTCTGACTTTTGCAAAAATTTTGCATCTCCCACCAAGATCATACCGTACTTCGCACGAGTCAAGGCGACGTTGAGTCTTCTCTCATCCCGCAAGAATCCGATCGTGTTCTTGTTGTTAGACCGCACACAAGACATCACCATAAAATTCTTCTCTCTACCCTGGAAAGCATCAATAGAAGCAATCATTATGTCGGAAACAAGGTGAATTGTCACGGGCTTGGATTCGTTGTAAAGATCCTCTTTGTCAACTTCAACACGCAAAACTTGCTTGGAAGGATTTATAACGTCGTCCTTCACGAGCTGTGCAGAAATCAAGTCACGCTGACCACTGTACGGTGTGATTATACCAATGTCTTCACGCTTGACATTCTTCTCCATAATCAAGGACCGCACCACCTGTATGACCCTCTCGATTTCTTTTCTATTCACATAAGTGCGACCGCCATCTTCGCGCAACCTATTAGAGATGGTCGACTCCGGAGCCGTGCCTTTGGTGTCCCAGAAATAGACAGGGTCAGAAGGAATTCCTGGCAATTTCCTGTTTTCTTCAGTGATACCGTTCGACAATTTACCCTGGTAAAATCTAGCAATGGGGAATTCACTGATTTTGGGATGCATACGGTATTGGGTGTCTAACATGTGCATGTTTTTGTAGATCCCATTGAGTAACACTCTCTCAAACAACGACAACGACAATTTGGGAACTAAAGAAAAACAACTTAACTGCTTCTGATCTCCAACAAACACAAACTTCTTGATCCCAGGCATAGCCAAGGGAATCAAGGTAGTGGGTTCAGATGACTGTGTGGCTTCGTCCATGATAACCACAGGACAGTTCTTAATGTTCTTTAATTGTGGCCCACCTGCGGACACAGTCGTTGTGAAAATCACCTTTGCTTGCGCTACAAGCTGGTCGGTGATTTCAATACGTTCTGTGAGATACTTTGCATAACCCTTAGGTCCTAGTTTCAAAGTACCCCGTTTCAAGTCATCTGCAATATCTTTGAATCTTAATGCCAATGCATCATAGGATTTGTGGTGCAAGCAGATGGAGCCCAACGGGTGAGATTTGGGGTACTCCCGCTCCTTGTCGGTGGCAGTGATTCTCAACAAATCTTTTGCGTGGGTTTTCATTAACTTTTCCGCGATATTGTCGACAGCAATGTTTGAGGATGCCACAACCAAAATTGGGTATGTGTTCAAGGAATTTAACAATTGCAAGATGATTTCGAAAATAGTGGACGTCTTACCTGTTCCTGGTGGACCCTGGAGAACAGTGATCGCGTTGTTCAAAACGGATTGCACAGCAACTTTCTGGGATTTGTTCAAGTTCTGCGACGAAAAGTTCACGCGATTATCGAATACTATTTGCTTTATGGGCTTCTTCCCAAGCACCATGTCCATAAACTTTTCGTTGGTGAGAGAGGTCATGGCCTGGAAAACTCGTGTGGCAGGAGCTGATGCCGGTAAAAGCGTCAATGTAGATGCGTGTGCCGACTTTGGCAACGGCTTATCATTCCAGTCGTACAACACAATAATCATTTCTATCACAGATTTCTTTCTTGGTTGCTCCTGTATATCTGCTACATAGCCGTACCAAGGCTCTGTGCCATTCAATACCAAAAAGAAAGATTGGTTTTTAGAGAACGGCTTCTTTTTCGCCGTCTTCAATTTGTCTGGAATGTACAGTTGAGCAACATCATTTTTCGCGTGAAGCGTCACTTTAAACTGACCCGCTTTCTTGTTCTGGTCTTGGTACCACTCTAGGAGAGCATCCTGATGGGAGAGTTTAACATTATCACCTGCCAAACTCTCTTCCACAAACATGTTGAAGGAGATTTCACGGAAATACTCTTCCTTAGAATCGTATGTCAAACGCGGCTTCAATTTGGACTGCTCGGATATGAAACTCGACAATTTGTATTCCTCAGGTTCAGGAGTTTGAGTCTGAGAGGCATTCTTCCCCGGTTTTTGCTCTTGTCCTTTAACCTTTGTGTTTCCACTGGTGTTATTTTGCAGAACCGTATTTGAACTTCTGTTCTTCAAGTCCTTATTGCTCTTCGTGTTTTTGGTTTCTAAAACTCCACTGCTTGCTTGTTTAGCTGACTTTTCAGGCCCCGATTTTGTTTGTTTGATTGATTTTTTGTCACCCTTTGGCTTTTCGTCCTTGAATTTTTCACCCTTTGGCACGCTCTTTGGTTTCACTTTATAAGTTTCATCCTTTGGCGCCTTATTATTAACGTTACTAGCTGTGCCTTTTTTATCTTCACCCTTTTTAGCTTTGCCCTTTTTATCTTCGCCCTTTTTAGTTTGCTTTGGTGCACTCGGGAACTTGCCATTCTCTGACTTACTTTGTTTGCCTATCTCGCTTGACTCTTTGTAATCTCCATTTGCAGGTGTTGCTGATCTTGGAGTCAGCGCAGAAGATACGTGAGGAGAGCTGTGATGAGAAGGTGCTCTCGAATTACTCTTTGAAGCCACAGGTGTGTTGGAGTGCGAACGAAATTGATTCTTTGAGCTCGAAGCTGGTCCCTGTCTACCATTGGCACTTGAATGGCGAGAACTACCCAGTGGTGCTTTGGGCTTTCCGCCCTTTTTACTCTTTGATTCTTTAGTCGCAAACGGCAAAGTCGCACCAATAGCCTTCATAGTGGCACCAGACTTGAGCAGCTCCATCTTCTCTTTATTTTCCTTGTAGTAAGCTCTTCTTGCTTCCATTTCAGGAGTCACCTTCTTGGGTTTCTTCCTGCGACCCATCTTTCTATCTCTCTTTGGTCCTTTCGAAGGGGCAGACTCTTTGAATCCGAGCAACTCAGTAAGGAAATTACCATCATGCTCGCTCACAAACTTGGCCTTTTTCTCGTGGTTAGGCAAGCACTTTTTGCAGATAATGAGTGCGCCTCGGTTGGCAACATACAAATTGGACTCTGCATGGCACTCTTGACACTCGATGTCTCTAAACTTGTAGTATGCCGGAACCTTCGAGAAGAACGCACCGTTTTCCAATGTGTACTGGGTGGAAGTCTTATCGTTGTTGCTTTCGCAGTTCAGGCAAAGCAATGACATGTCCGAGAGCCCGAACCTCAAAATTTTCAACTGATGGATGACTTCATTCCCGCAGTCTTCACAGCTGATAGTCTCGTCAAGTGAGTTGAACTTAACCGACTTGTGTCGCGTGGACGATATATGCCTTCCTATCTCAATAGCGTTCAGCTCCTGCGAGCATGTCAAGCAGGTGAACTCCATGATGATTTTAATAAACAAAAATTTTTGGCAGCCAAAATGAATCACTAAACCGGATTTTGACTATAATGACAGTTCTTACTGATCGCTATTAGATATACTGGTATTATATAGTATGCTGGCTTAAGCTAGAGTGATGTATTATGACTAGTTTATCGAAATTGTAATCTAGTCTTTACATATAAGATTCTTTTATCTAGTACTCCCAGTGCAACTTTCTCAAGGTTGACAACTAGCTTCAACTCAATCAAATAACAACTTTCCCATTGTTTAAGAAAAGAAGCTGATTTACCTGTTAGGCTTGTGTTTGCTGTATGACTTTAGGAGGACTTAATTTGTATAGGTTGCAATTAAGGATAGTGTACCTAAAGATCTTGAGTTCTTCTCATTCTAAACTTTCACTAACTTCAACCATTATTTCATCAATTCACCTCTATAATCACTCTCAAAGTACGATCTCATATACAATCACACAACATCACCCCATCACGTCCCCAATCTCTACTCTCAGTATCCGCCCATCTGTCAGCACGTGCCGACTAAAGCAAAAAATAGAGGGAAAAATTTTCAAGATCAATCATCTCTGGCTATAACATGTCTGACCCGAACAACAACCCAAACAAGTTGGCACAGGACTTCCAGAAGACCAACCTTGGTGGCGCTGAGCAGCAGCAGCCAGAAAGTCAGCAGTTCAATGCTGGAAACGCGCAATCTTTCGTTCCACAACAATTCAACCAGTACCAGAACGACAACCAAGGCAACTACAACAACAGAGGAGGTTACCAAAACTACAACAACAGAGGCGGTTACCAAAACTACAACCAGGGCTACCAGGGCGGCTACCAAAGCTACAACCAGGGTTACCAGGGTGGTTACCAAGGAGGTTACCAAAGCTACAACCAGGGCTACCAGGGTGGCTACCAAGGAAACAACTATAACCAGAGTTACCAAGGATATCAAGCCTACAACCCACAGGCTGCTGCACAGCCACAGGGTATGTCTTTGGCCGACTTTCAGAAGCAAAATGCTGCCCCAGCATCCACCGCTCCTAAGACTAAGAAGGTTCTCAAGTTGGCTGGTTCTTCGGGAATTAAGTTAGCCAACGCTACCAAGAAGGAGGCTCCAAAGGAGGAGGAGAAGGAGGAGAAGAAGGAAGAGAAGAAGAAGGAGGAGAAGAAGGAAGAGAAGAAGAAGGAGGAGAAGAAGGAAGAGAAGAAGGAAGAGATCAAAGAAGCGCCTACCCCAGCTAAGAAAGAAGAAACCCCAGCTCCAGTCAAGAAAGAATCTACTCCAACTCCAGTCAAGAAAGAGTCCACTCCGACCCCAGCCAAGAAGGAGTCCACCTCAATTGCAACTAGTGACTCCATCGCCAAGGAGCAGGAGGATGAGGTTGACGAAGAAGTCGTCAAGGACATGTTTGGTGGTAAGGACCACGTTTCCATCATCTTCATGGGTCACGTCGATGCTGGTAAGTCCACCATGGGTGGTAACATCTTGTACTTGACCGGTTCTGTTGACAAGCGTACTGTTGAGAAGTACGAGAGGGAGGCCAAGGAGGCTGGTAGACAAGGTTGGTACTTGTCTTGGGTCATGGACACCAACAAGGAGGAAAGAAACGATGGTAAGACTATCGAGGTCGGAAAGGCTTACTTTGAGACTGAAAAGAGAAGATACACTATTTTGGACGCACCAGGCCACAAGATGTACGTTTCTGAGATGATTGGTGGTGCTTCGCAGGCCGACGTGGGTATCTTGGTCATTTCTGCCAGAAAGGGAGAGTACGAGACTGGTTTCGAGAAGGGTGGTCAGACGAGAGAGCACGCATTGTTGGCCAAGACCCAGGGTGTCAACAAGATTGTGGTGGTAGTCAACAAGATGGACGACCCCACTGTCAACTGGTCCCAGGACCGTTACAAGGACTGTACCACCAAGTTGGGCGTTTTCTTGAAGGGTATCGGTTATGCCAAGGAGGACATTGTCTTCATGCCAGTCTCTGGTTACACCGGTGCTGGTTTGAAGGACAGAGTCAACACCAAGGACTGTCCATGGTACACCGGCCCATCGTTGTTGGAGTTCTTGGATGACATGAAGACCGTCAACCGTAAGATTAATGGGCCATTCATGTTGCCCATCTCCGGAAAGATGAAGGACATGGGTACCATTGTCGAGGGTAAGATCGAGTCTGGTCACGTCAAAAAGAACGGAAGTTTGTTGTTGATGCCCAACAAGACCAACGTTGAGGTTGTGAACATCTACAATGAGACCGAGCAGGAGTGTGACGCCGCCTTCTCTGGTGAGCAGGTGAGATTGAAGATCAAGGGTGTTGAGGAGGAAGACTTGGCCCCAGGTTACGTCTTGACCTCTGTGAAAAACCCTGTCAAGGTTGTGACGAAATTCGAGGCCCAGATTGCCATTGTGGAGTTGAAGTCTATCTTGTCTAACGGTTTCTCATGTGTCATGCACTTGCATACTGCCATTGAGGAGGTCAAGTTTGTGGAGTTGAAGCACAAGTTGGAGAAGGGTACCAACAGAAAGTCCAAGAAGCCACCTGCATTTGCCAAAAAGGGTATGAAGATTATTGCCATTTTGGAGACTGCTGAGGCCGTCTGTGCGGAGACTTACAACGATTACCAGCAGTTGGGTAGATTCACTTTGAGAGACCAGGGTACTACCATTGCTATTGGTAAGATCACCAAGTTGTTGTAAGGGTGTATTATAATATCATTTTGGTAAGTTTATAAGTTGCACGTAGGAGTATGCAAAGTGTGAAGGTGCCTAGGAGTACGCAAAGTATGAAGGTACGTAGGAGTATCCGAAGTGTGAAGGTGCGTAGGAGTATTCGAGGTGTCAAGGTACATAGGAGTTGTTGGTTAATTGTACTAAAGTTTGAACATTTGTCGTGAATAGAGCTTCTATAGACATGAGGTTTGTGTGGGTGAGTTTTGGTGCTTGATTGTTTCTTTCAATAGTTCACTCGTAATAGTTTGCTCATGATAGTACCTCGTAATAGTTGCTCGTAATAGTTTGCTCTCAATAGTCCACTCCCAAAAGTTAGTTAGTTCTTCTAACGGTTCTATACCTGCTCTATCTACTCTTAATTCAATTACCTACTACTCTCTTTTCACCACTCAATCACTCAATCACACATTAACTCACACACTCACTCGCTTCGCTCGTTCATTCGTACTCAACACTTTGCCAGCTCCTCCTGCAACAAGGTCTCAAAAATACCAATCATGTTGTGTATACCATGCAATATGTTTTCGTCGGGACCCTGACCCTCAACAAACTTGGCATGCGCAAAGTCAATTAAACTCAACGAAGAGAGCGGCGCAGGGTCGTCTTTGAGAAGATCCTCAAGATCCTCTTCCTTCAAGTCGTCGATATCAATGTCTTCTTCATTCACTTCAATCTCCACATTCTGTGCATTTTGTTCATCAATATCTCTCTCATTCTGTGCATCAATCTCCTCACTCTGTACAAAACTATCGTCATCCTCATCCTCAAAGTCTGCATCAAAGAAAGGCTTTCTGACTATCGGATCGTGTACTTCATATGTTCCATCGTCCACAAGCAAATGGCCATCTTGTAAATCTCCCACGTTGCCATCAAGACCCCACCGCTCCAAGTCCGTCTCAAAAATAAAGAGCAAGGAGCCGGAAAATATCCTCACCTCGTACTTTTCCAAGCACAGATGCAACAAACGTAACCTTTCCAAAAACACCTTCAATAGCCTCTTCACAATCAAGTGCTTCACACGCTCATTCTTTGTAATAAGTCCCTCCTGGTAGAAATGGTGCGAAAAATACTGGTGGATGGCACCCGCAACATTGTCCTTGTTCAATGATCTCCCAAATATCTTGTTGAACTCAATGTACGCTCCGTCCCCTTCACCGTCTCCAACGAGAGATGTGCTCTCATTTGCTCCCGGGTAAACCTCGCGCAAAGGCTTCTCCTGAGACAGCCCATTGAACAACTTCATCCCACAAATCCGGAAACCCAACGAGCCGCTCGTCGTACTATCGCTAACAGCCTGTAAGCGATCGATTTTTTCCTGTGCGGTGACAGCATCGTCGGTCAACTTTGAACCTAGCTTCACGTCTAGGATACTGGGTTTGCTGAAGCCGTGGTACAAGTTTTGCAATACAACGTACTGTTGTTCGGTAGACTTATCCAGCGCTGTCTGCACTTCGCCGGTCACATCACCAGGTGTCAATGAGCCCATGCACGCGGGTATCCAGTCCACCAACTTGGACCCAGGCAGATCGTCTCTCTGATCTGCGACCTGGACCTGGGCATAAAATCCCACCTCTTGCAGGGAGGTTGGCTTGACAAAAAGCAGCCCATCATCCATAGTCAAGCACCCTTTGTGGCCAGCGGCCTGGTGGACCGAGGGCTGAAGGCGATTTTCTTCCATATTGGTGATATTTGCTTATGTAAGATTAGATGAACGACATAAGAAATAAACGAAACGACATAAACGGTACGACATAAACGACATAACAAACGACAACGACACAAACGACAACGACACAAACTCACAAACTGTGTAACTAAGTTTAGAAGCATCAATACGCCCACTAACGCTTTGGCTGATGTGGATCGACTCAGCCACCTTAATGTAAACAAACGGCTGACTGAATTCTAGAATTTTCACTATTGACGACTACATCAGAACAGTGACTATAAATGAAATAAGAATAACCACTCTGGGATAATAGAGTATCGTCTTATATCGTCTCATATCGTTCTATATCGTCTGTTATATATCGTCTATTCTATAAAGTCTGTTTCTACGTAGTTTCTCCTTGGATACTGAAATACACCTTCTTTACATCCTCAGCCCATCCATATACACTCTCCATCTTCTTACACCACATCGCGTACGCCAGCACACCCTTATCTCGTGTTTTTTTTTCGCAACTGATGCGCCGTGTACTTAAAATAGACGATGGCCAGCGCTGTCAGGCCCGCCTATAGGCTGTGAACCCAAAACTGTTTCCGAGTGGCACACCTGGCAAGCGATGAAATACAACGTCTCGGAGATTATAGACGTGACCTCGGTGTGACCCGAGCGCCGCAGCTGAGGTCGTGAAGACGAGACACAAAACCACAGCGAGAAAAAAATGCCCTGTTTGGAATTTTTGCAAACTCACAACAAAAAAGTCCCAGCGGTTCCAATACAAACGACACCATGAGCAACCCGTACCAGACCAACTCGTACGAGATGTCGAAGTTCAACCACGAGGATGACTTCGTGACATTCATGAACGAGATACAGGACATAAACAACACGTTGGACCAGTACTCCAACTTGATCACGTTGGTAAACAACAAGCAGCAGAACTTTGTCCAAGAGTTAGACTTGAACGAGGAGGACACCGAGTACAACTCCAAGCAGATCGACTCACTCACGGCCGAGGTCCAGTCGTTGCAGTTGAACTTGAAGAGCAGAATTAAGAATGCGCAGACGCAGGCCGTACAGTCCAGGGACCAGACCAAGTTGGACCAGGCCGAGAACTGCAGAAAGCGCTTCTTGGAGTTGATTCAGGAATACAGAAGCCTTGAGGCAGACACCCGTGCAGAAGCCAAGTCGCAGGCCGAGAGGCAGTTTAGGATCATAAAACCCGATGCCACAGACGACGAGGTGAGGGCCATTGTTGATGACTCCAGCAACTCACAGCAGTACTTCCAGCAGGCTCTCTTGCAGTCCAACAGGAGGGGTGAGGCCAGAACCGTGTTGAATGAGGTGCAGGTGAGACACCGCGAGTTGCTCAAGTTGGAGAAGACCATGGCGGAGTTGACGCAGTTGTTCCACGACATGGAGGAGTTGGTCATTGAGCAGGACCAGGCCATTCAGCAGATCGACGAGCAGGTGGCCACTGCGCAGAACGATATTGAGCAGGGTGTTGGACACACCAACAAGGCCGTCGTGAGTGCGAAGAAGGCTAGAAAAAAGAAGTTGTGGTGTTTCTTCATCTGTCTCATCATTATTGCCATCTTGGCGATTATTTTGGGTGTCTACTTTGGTGTGAAGAAATAGAGGGTCCTAAAGAGTTAATGTGATTGTTTGCAAGTGTAGAGTAGGGGAAGAGTGCTCGACAGGGAATGCATGGGAAGGACGGTCATGATACTGGATGTACTGTTTGATAATCGGAGGAATGTACGTTGAGGAATATAATGGACTATTGGAGTACATGTACTTTGAAGTACAGGGATTGTACCGATACGATACTTCGAACTAATAATACTTGATTTATTAATATGCCTAACTGGTACTTGAGAGTGAACGTAACACTGTAATTGACCCTACAGTGACACTGTAGTGACTATGTACTGATTGAAATGTAATAAATGACAATGTACTGACTATGTACTTATTGGCATGTAATAAGTGACCATTTATGACTTTGTACGACTATGTAATAAGTGACTATGTATGGCTTTGTATGACTATGTAATAAGTGACTATGTATGACTTTGTATGACTATGTAATAAGTGACTATGTATGACTTTGTATGACTATGTAATAAGTGACTATGTATGACTTTGTATGACTATGTAATAAGTGACTATTTATGACTTTGTATGACTATGTACTAATTGACAAGTAATAAGTAACTATGTAATTGTAATTACCTATACACTAATTGACTATGTTTTAATTACTATGTACAAATTGACTATTTAACTAATTGACTGTAACTAGTTGACTATAACTAATTATACCTAATAACCACGTAACTGCAATCGAAGTACACTTGACGTCCGAACAACACTTCTAAACTGTAGGTGGTTTTACTATATAAAGATAACTAATGCTCAAAACCTACTTAATCATTCTTTGATTCACTATACTCTGAACTTGCTCAACACTTCACATAACCGTATTTAGGCTCATAGCGTTGAATCTACTATTATACCAATGGACGGTGGATACTTTTATAGTACCATAGTCTAGGCTATAACTCTCAACTTGCCACCTTTCAAAATCCACGGCTGCAATTTCTTGGTTTTGGGATGGCTTAATCTGGAGACTAAAATCGTTCTGGATGTTCCTCTTTATAAAAATGCAGTAGACGTACACTATAGAGTAATTACACTATGAGTAAGTAGACGTACACTATACTAGTAATTACTGTTGGAATACGAAGGTCCCGGTGAGCAGAAGTGATGACCCAGGCTCACGTGACTTCTGAGTCACGGGCACACTCACGTGTGCAGTCACGTGTGAGGTAACTCACGTGGGTAAGCACGTGTAATATACGCGTGACCACTTGGGTAAGGCATACTGTTCCCCGATTAGGGTAGGGACACGACTATGGTTATATGCAGGCACGTAAGTGGCTGCAAGGTGCTAGGACGCCTGGAGTTAATTCCAGACACAAAGCACGGTTGCATAGTGAAAGGGGGTCGACTATG
>JAJLWI010000170.1:0-21272 GCA_030674215.1 Kodamaea nitidulidarum | reverse complement strand
ACCTCACCCCTGAGCGATTCCGTTTTCCAACGTGCGAATGTTGCGGTTTTGCGCTTTCCTATTGTTGTAAATACGGGGTGATCTTGGCACATATTTAACTACGTCTTTGAAACTTGACACATTTTACTGATCTTGACATTTCTGGCTATAAAAGTTAGGTTCGCTGTACCTGCAGCATTAAAGACCCAGGAGGCGACCATCAGAACGAATTAATTTGATATCTTCATAATCCTTTATTCCCATTTAGAATTTGTTCTTGTTCATGACACCTGATTCCTTGTTCTATTGAATTCTTTTTCTTCTCTTACCTATTCTTGTTCCTCCTCCTTATTCTTATTCCTCTTCCTTATTCTTGTTCCTCTTCCTTCCTTATCCTATTTTTATTCTTTCCAATTCCTTTTATCCCTTTTATTTTATTCCACATTTTCATTTTCATTCTTCTCTTTCATCCCTTTCACTCTTCCTCTCTTTTTCTTCCTCTCTTTTTCTCCTCCCTCCCTAAACCTTTGCTCGCCTCTCTCTGGTACTCCACCGTAACAACTTAGGCATACGACGCGTCTTCTTCTTAGTATACTCCTCTCCTATGCCCTTGAAAATATCATACACATCTGCATCATCAACATCAGAATCTTCCGAATACTGATACTTTTGATACGAATCAAGGTGCTCAGAAGTGTCCGAAACTGTCGTGAGCAGTCTTGTGGCAGGCAGCGCACACATCTCATCATTAACCTCGAATATTTGCGAAGACGCGTCAGTGCCTGATCCATAATCTTCGCTAGAATGACCTGTATACCTTCTTCCGTAATCTTCGTTAGAGTGTCCCGTATACCGTCTTTCGTAATTATCAGATACACTGCTGAAAACCTTGGCGGTGGGTTTCGGGATGGGTTTCGGGGCCGGAGGCATCCGGTTAATGTGCTTGTTAATCAGTTTCTCACGCTGAAGCCGCCTTTCCTCCGGTGTAGCCTTCGGATGCAGTATGAAGGACGGAGTCCCCACTGTATGCGTGGCAGGAGGGGCAATGGTGAGCGGAGCTAATTCCTCCCTTCTTTTAGGGGCAATTTTGCTGTGATCCGACTTGAATACTTGTATTCTGACCATTGTGGGGGTTTAAACTTAGCGAAAGATTTGTGGACTATATATATAAAAAATTTGCGGCGTGATGTCCGAGTAGTGCAGGATATTTTTTGGGTGTGCAGGAATGGAAGCAGTTGTCAACCAAAAAATATCGGAGGAAACAGCAGCGCTAGCGGACGCGATGATGCGTTTTGCGCGAGTAGTCCGCAAAGGCGGGATGAGCTCGGAGCTGCGATGCACAGGCACGGGCGTGGTGCGGATTTTGAAAGTTTGTGTGCTTCTCCGGCTGTCGCGCGCTCCGGAATGCGGTTCCTGTGTACAGTTCTCCGCATTTCTCCCCGCATTGCGCGTCGTCAGGTATCGTTATCGGCACGTGATACAAACCATAGAGAATTTCTGAACGAGCGAACGAACTCACGAGCGAACGAACTCACGAGCAGAGCGAGTGAGTGAGTGAGGGAGTGAACTTAGATCATAGAAGATGTTTTCTGAGCGAGCGAAGTGAGTGAACTCAGATCATAGAAGATGTTTTCTGAGCGAGCAAGCGAACTGAACGAGCGAAGTGAGTGAACTCAGTTCATAGAAGACGTTTTCTGAGCGAGCAAGCGAACGAAGTGAGTGAGTGAGTGAACAAAGATTGTTTATGTATAGAATGGGTGACTGAGCTTAGTTCACAGAAGACGTTTTCTGGATGAACAAGAAATCTGAGTGAGGAATGAACTTAGTTCATGGAAGACTTTTACTGGATGAGCAAGAGGTGCGACTTAGTTCATGGAAGACATTTTCTTCAAGAAATTAAATGAACAAGCGAATGAGAGTGAACTATTAAAGAATTACTGAGCGAGTGGTAAGTACTTGCTTTTTGATAACTATGTACATACTTCTTACTTTTTGTTTCTTCTTCGTATTGTTTACACCTCGATTTACTTACTATTATTTCGTAGTATTCAGTCTTGCTATTTACTTAGATCATCTCTCACTAATTCTTGCTATTTACTATTTATTTGTGGACTTAGTCTCTGGTAATTTATTTCTTTAGCACCCAACCATTCATGCAGGATTAATGTTCACATAGAATCTATTGATATTCATTCATTTAGCTCATATAAGTTTGTCACTCATTCAGATAAACCTGCTCCAAGTTTGATCAGTCAGTCAGTTATCTTTAAGTATAAGTTTGATCTGTCAGTCAGTTATCTTTAAGTATAACCTTGATCAGTCAGTCAGTTATCTCTATATATAAGTATGTTCACTGAGCCTGTTATCTCTATATATTGTGCACTCAGCCAGTTATCTCTATATATAAGTATGTTCACTGAGCCAGTTATCTCTATATATTATTCACCCAGCCAGTTAACTCTATAAATTTGTTCACTCACACTCACTTCACTTACTTCGCTCGTGAAGTTCGTTCGCTTGTTCGCTCGTGAAGTTCGTTATTTATTGTTTTTCCTCGGTTGCCCCAGTTTCTCCACTCCTTACCCAATGGCAAAGAAAAACACTCTGGTGGTTCTACCCACTTACACACTAGACTCCAACCTTGTGCTCCTCCCCGGCATCATCTACAACGTGACCTTCAGCAGGTTCAAGGCCGCGGCGTTGATGTACCGGTTCAAGGACTTGGTGCAGCTGGTCTCCATAATCAACAACCTCCTCAGCGAGTACAACTTTGAAAACGCCCCACAAGGCGAAAACCCTCCAACCCTCCCAGCCACCATCTCGCAGGATGCAGTAGATGGCATCACAACTTTGAACAAACTCACGCTCGATACTAAAAACTCCAATACCCAGTTCGACTGGTTGACTTTTGCCATCGAGCCCAATCACGAAAAAATTAAGGAACCCGTGGAACTGCCAAAATCAAACGTGGTTTCGGTGGTGAGAGTGGTGGGAATCGTTGACGATACCACCAACATCAAGTTGACGCTCCAGGCAGTGGCCCGAGGATTGCGTGTTGCCACCAGCGCGGACTTGCGCAAAAATGAGGCATTTGTGGAGGTGGACCTCGGAACAAGTGTCGAAAACGTCAAGCCTGAGTTCAAGGCGTTGCGGAGCAAATCGATGCGGCTCTTTGACTGTATCGACGACTTTGTGGTCGAGTACCGTAAAGCACTCAACAATGCGGAAACCCAGAAGAAAAACCTCCTCACCTTGAACCCACTCGCCAACGCCTTGTACTTGCAGTTGGCCGGGTCAAAAGATTTCAACAAGGCATACAGCAGCCTCCAGCAGTTGTATGCGCTGTTCTCCGCGGACGAGAAGGCCAAGGGCAGGATCCGCAGCGATGCCTTCTTGCGGTTGGTGGACATCACAGGTGCCATCTTGCCGTTCCCCAACCACGAAAAGCTCAAGTTGTTGGGACTGTTTGACACGCCGACCCGTATTTCCAAAATCAACTCCATGGTTAGGGACTTGACTACGGTGTTGGAGAACTTGAAGGAAAACAACCTGTTTGTCAACCACTGGTTCCACAACGAGGCATCCAACATTCAGCGTGCCACAGTGGTTGCCAACCAGTTGAAGTCGATGCGTATAGTCCTTGAAGGCATGACCAAAAAACTGCCCGCACGCAGCAGCACGGCCCTCGTCCGAAAGGACCAGCCCCCCTCTCAGGGCGACCCTGACGAGTATGACGACGACGATGATGATGATGACGAGTTGCGTGCCATCACCAACTTTATCAAAAACAAGTTGCCGCGCGTGACGTCGCTCCTGCCTGACTCCAAGCGTCTCATAGTCAAGGACTACAAGCGCATCAAGGCGTCGCTGCTGGCAGGCGGTGGGGGTGGCGGTGGTGGCTCCGACTTCCACGTCATCCGCAACTACTTGGAGATCGTGATGGATATCCCATGGGAAAACTACGTGACCAAGTTTGCCTCCAATAAGGACATCGACTTGGTGGCTGCAAAGCATCAGTTGGACGCCGACCACTACGGCTTGGAACACGTCAAGAAGCGCTTGATCCAGTACTTGGTAGTGCTCAAGTTGTTGGGTATCAATGCGGAAAACACCGTGTCGGCGCAGCGCCGGCTCGAGGACTTGGAGAAGACAAAGGCTGCAGACAAGTCGTACGATGCGTCGGCCATTGTCATCGCCAACAATGACGAAACGTCGTCTTCGCACAAAAACGCCCAGAAAAAGGTCCAGAACTCCTACACCGAGTCTTCGCAGGCGGCGGCACTCCAGGTGTCCAAGAACAACAAGTCGCCCATCATCATGTTGGCAGGCCCTCCAGGAACGGGTAAGACTTCGTTGGCCAAGTCCATCGCGCTGTCATTGGGCCGTAACTTCCAGCGCATTTCTCTTGGTGGTGTCAAGGACGAGAGTGAAATCCGTGGCCACAGAAGGACATATGTGGGTGCCATGCCTGGATTGATCATCCAGGCCTTGCGCAAAGCACGGTCTATGAACCCCGTCATTCTCTTGGATGAAATCGACAAGGTTGTGGGTGGCCACAACACTGCTCGTGTCAATGGTGACCCTTCTGCCGCGTTGTTGGAGGTCTTGGACCCGGAACAGAACCTGTCCTTTATCGACCACTACTTGGGCTTCCCTGTTGACCTTTCGCAGGTGATCTTTATCTGCACGGCCAACGAGCCGCAGAACATGTCGAGACCATTGCTTGACCGTATGGAGATGATCCACGTGGGTGCGTACGACTACCACGAAAAGTTGGTGATTGGTCGCAAGTACTTGCTCCCGCGCCAGATCAAGCGCAATGGGTTCCCGGACACCCAAGGTGTCACCATAGATGACGTGGTGATGAAGAAGATTATTGTGGACTACACGCGCGAGGCTGGCGTTCGTGGGTTTGAGCGTCAGCTCGGCACTATCTGCCGTTTCAAGGCCGTGGAGTACTGCGAGAGCTTGCAGGGGTCGAAGTACGATCCTGTTGTTCGCGAGACCGATTTGTCCAAGTACCTAGGTGTTCCGTTCAGCTTGGGTGACTTTACGGCATCCGAGACGACCATCTCCAATGGCACGCGCGTGGGAATTGTCAACGGTTTGTCGTACAACTCCGAGGGCTCTGGGCTGGTGTTGGTTTTTGAGAGCATTGGCTTTGACAAGCGCGTGGGGAATCCAGGCAACGCCAACTCCGGGTGCTCGCTCAGCATGACGGGCCGCTTGGGTGATGTGTTACTGGAGTCAGCCAAGATTGCGCTCATTTTTGTCAAGCTGTTGGTACACAAGGGTCTTTTGAGTCTCAAGGACAAGGACACGCTGGCGTTGATTGACAAGTTCTCCAACTTAGAAATCAACTTGCACGTTCCAATGGGTTCGATTCTGAAGGATGGACCGTCGGCGGGGATCACCATGGCCTTGCTGTTTTTGTCGTTGATTCTTGACAAGCCGGTTCCGCACGACATTGCCATGACGGGTGAGATCACTCTCCGGGGGTTGGTTTTGCCGATTGGCGGTGTCAAGGAGAAGATGATGGGTGCTCATTTGAATGGTGGCATCAAGCGCATCATTGTGCCGCGTGAGAACCGCAAAGACTTGATTGAGGACTACAGCAGGAGTATTGAAGAGGCAGGAACGGTTGATTCCAACTTGGTTAACGAGTTGTTGCGCGACAATGAAGACGTTGACTTCAAAATGACGCAAGTCGAGGACTTCTTCTTGAACAAGTATGGTATCCAGGTGTACTACGCGCGTGAGTTCTACGACGTCATGAAGGTTGTGTGGGGAGACGAGGATGTATTGTTGAAGCTCGAGTCCAGCCGCATGGTGGAGTATCATTTGTGAGCAGATGGGCGATAGGAAAAGGCAATCCAACACAATTGGTTGCACAGAAAACAGTGCTTAAGAGAGCAAGTGATAGGTGTTACATATCTGTTTACTTTACAGTGATTGGGGATGGAGAAGGATGATGAAAAGGAGTAGATAACGCCCAGTAAATGAATACATTAAATGAGCCAAAAATGTTAAGGGGAACAGAGTAATCAACAGTAGCAATGTATTAACCTTGAACGAATAAGCAAAATCATAAGATCCAAATTAGCAACTGCGAAGGAATCGACAAAGAAGTAAATAAAGTTATTTTATATATTGTATGTCCACTTACTAACTCATTCGTCTCATTCACTCACTCACCTTACTCATTTCGCTCATTCAGTTTGTTCAGATGCTCGTTGAGTTCATTTGGTTGTAGACGCTATTCTAAAATAGCTCTTTACCATACTATTTTTGGCCTTTAATTCACTCTTTCGCCGTTCCTGTTGATTCTAGCATGCCGATGCATAGTTTTTCAAAAAGGCTTAAAGTCTGATTTTACATTTCCTCTCGGTTATTGAGAAATATTCCACGGCATTTAGCAACTGTATGTTCTCGACTTGCAGTGTAGGGAGATGCTCGCATCTTTCAACACCAAAGTACATTATGCTTACGTATGTAAAGGTGGAGGTACATTATGCTTACACAAGAAACTAAAGACATAAGGTGAAGTGGCAGGGTGAACACAGGGGAAAGAGAAAGTGTAGGAGTTTCCAGGTGGTATTTGGAGGTGTGGATATGCAGACATGCGGAAGTGCGGAATTACGCATGTTTGGCACTGCGAGACGTGGGTATAGTTCGCAGGTTTCTGCTTTGCAATACTTGAAGTTGGAATGTTGCTAAGGCGATTATTCTGGATTCTTGGGGGGTGAAGAAGCTGAACGAAACGAACTGAACGAGCGAAGTGAGTGAAGTGAGTGAGGAAGTGAACTTTTAATATATATAAAGAATGAACGAGGAAGTCAGTGAAGTGAGTGAGGAAGTGAAATTTAATTGTATGTAGTAATGACTGAACTGTGCAAGTGAAGTAAGTAGTGAGGGAGTGAATAACCATTTTTTTCAGAAATAACGAGTGAGTGACTGAGTGACGGCATAATCGAACAAATTGCTGACTGGCTGTTTTACTGATTACCTGGCTGCATTCTTCTGATCTAGCCAGACTCAATCAAAACTATACAAAATGAGAGACAAGTACATTTTTTACACATTTTCTCTCCTAGCTCTTACTATTCTATACTTTCAAAGTAATGGGTGGGCAACTTATGTACTCAAATAATTGGCTGCGAAAAACGAGAATACCGGGAAATTGATTAAAGAGATCTGAATGATTCCGAATTGTGATCTTTCTGAGGTTTTCCTGTGTTTTTTTTAGTTGGTCGATTAGTTTTGATCAGCCTACTAACAACTACCCTCGTGGTTGCGTATTTGCTGTAGGGTACTGTATATGTTGGTACTACATACAAGGCCACCAACAGCAAGTATTACACTAAGGGCCGGACGAAACTATACGACTTGTCTGTTAACCTTAGGGCCATAATCGCTGGCCCTCTTGGCGCGTAGTGAACACAGCAGGGTAAAGGTCTGGAAAGAACATCATGAGCGAAGCGAGTGAAGTGAGTGAGTGGTGAATATTCCATGTATATAGATGAGGTGAACAAACGAGTGAGTATTCAATTTATAAAGATGAGGTGTATGAACGAGCGAATATTAATGTAAATAACCTAAAGTTCAGCTATAAAATCCTACTTAGCCCTTTTTGAATAAAAAGCAACACACAAGTTATTCTTGGACGTAAATGGTGGAGTCCCTCAAGCCTGCTTACATACACTCGATTATTTGTTTTTACTATCTTGCTTCCTTAAGTCCTTTTTACTTATTCACTCACTCACTCAACACTCATGCGAGTACTCATTTAAGTACTCACTGACAGACTCACTCACTCAATAACTCATTTAAGTGATCACTCATCCAAGTAATCACTCAATGACTCATTCAAGTACTCACTCATTCAAGTACTCACTCATTCAAGTACTTACTCATTCACTCACTCCGCTCGTGAAGTTTGTTCGCTCGCTCGTTCGCCCGCCTTACTCCACACGCCTCTTCTTACTAGGAGGAGCACTCTTCCTCAGCTGCTTCTCGAAATAACTCTTCTTACGCTCACGCTCCTTCTCCTTACGGAACTCTGCCTCCTTGGCAGCCTTCTTGAGCTTCTCCTTGAACTTGACGTCCTTCTGCGCCTTTCTCTTCTCCTCCTTCTCCTTCTTGACAGCCTCGATCTTGATCAAAAGATCGCGGGCCTTCTTCTCCTCAGGAGTAAGCACCACGGCTCTTCTCTCCATGTAGGTCGGTTTTTTACGAGCCTTCTTCTCCACAATCTGGTCCTTGAAAGGAAGCTGGGCCTTGAGCGCCTTAGGCACCTTCAACTCGTTAAACTTCCTCTCCTGGCGCTCAATCTTGTGGTAGGCGGAGTCCGCCTGCAAAGGAGTCGGGATGTTGTTCTCAGCCCTCACAGCACCAGTCAAACGCATACCAGTCCACTGGTCGTGATCTCTAAGTAAGAGCGATGTCACGGGATTGTAGAACTTCTTCACCTTGACTGGGTACCAGGTCTTTAAGAACACAGTGTCAGACATCAAGATCTTATCCTCGAAAGTGGCCCTGAAGTGACCCTCGGGCTTGGAAAGCGCCCTCTTGATCTCACCACGGATACCAGACACAGTTCTGATCAGCGCACCCTCAAACTTGGCCACTTCCAACGAATTGCTGAACATATCCTTGATAAAGGCAGTGTTCTTGAACACCTGCGATGGGTAACCCACAAGCTTCAACTTTTTGACGATCTCAACAGACGAGTTCAAGTCCTCCACCACACCGGTAGCGGCAACTCTGAACGAGCCGGTGGTAGACTTCTGGTCGATGATGTTGAAGCCCACAAAAGTGGTGTTTGGAGCAACCAAAGGACCGTAGAAAGATGCAAAACAGTAGGCGTGTTCAGGCGTGTACTTCAACATTCTGTTTCTCGTCCGCGAGTCCGAGGTGGTGTAAATGGGCAAGGTCTGGAAACGTCTCCAGCCGAGAGAGAGAATAAGAGGGTCCTGAGACTTGAGAATCTTTTTGTGCCAACGGTGTCTTCTTATTCTGACATTCATAATACCAAAGCGCGACTCAGTGCTCAACAACCCACCGAGTACCACCGGGAACTGTGGTTGGAAGTTCTCGATAAACTCGCAGGGGAGCGCTTCGAACACGATCTTGACGTACGAACCAGCTCTATAACCTTCGATGCGGAGACGTGCCTCGGGGCTCAAAGCCTCGTATTCAGCTTTGTTGACCTCCAACTGCTTGGCCATTTTGTTTTTCTGGAATTCGTACCAAGTGTCGGCTTCTGTGTCACCCTCAGGGTCATCTGCACCGAACTCACGGTCCTCCTCTTCCTCGAACTGCATCTTCAATGCTGCCTTCTTGGAGGCATTCAAGCGTCTTTTTTCCTCGGTAGAGAGGTTGTTGTCGTCATCGAACCCTTGGAACTCATCCTTCTCGGGGTCTGAGTCGTGGTCTGAACTATCATCTGAATCATTCGAAGCATCCTCCTTATCCTCAAAGTCCCCCTTATCCTCCAAATCCTCGAAATCTCCCTCCTCATCCTCCAAATCCTCAAAATCTCCCTCTTCATCCTCCTCCCCTTCATCCCCACCAGAAAGCTTGGGAGCAACCAAGAAACGCTCCTTTAACTGCTCATACCCACTCTCCTCAAACCTCGCACGCAACTCCTCCACAGAAGAATACACGGGACGGAACGTATCCAAGTCCTCAGCCGATGATGCCGTGGGCTTCTTGATGAAAAATTCCTCTTCATCCTCAATGTTCTCCTCCTTCTCCTCTTCCTCACCCTTCCATCTCTTTATCACTTCCTCAGGATCAACATTCCGCAAGTATACCAACTTGTTGAGGTCCCACCTGCGCTGTACAGAACCCCGAAGTCTCCGTGCAGCAGCTTGGTAGTCGTCTTCATCAGAAGAAAGCGAAGAGTCCTCCACAAACTCAAGCTCATCCTCACGGTAGCGCGAGTCCATGTCCAATTTGACCTTTCTGTCAGCATGTTGTTCCTCCTCATCCGAGTCGTCAGCAGCATCATCAAACTCATCGTCCTCAGCCACAGACTTTCCATACACACGCGCGGCTCTCATGGACGTTCTACCTGTGTTAACCTTCTCTTCTTCGTCATCCTCCACATCAGAACCTTCCTCCAACTCAGACAACAAGCCTTGTTCATGGTCCTCATCCTCTTGCTCTTTCTCCCCCTGCAACGCCTCTGAAGAAGTAAACAACTGTAAGCCTGGCCCCTCCTGGAAACGCTCAGCCATGGTCTTCTGCACATCCTGCAATCCAGTCACCAACTTCTCTCCTTCACCTTCGGCTCCGGCCACAAACAGCTCTTTTGCACCCACATCAATATACACTGCGTCCTTGTCGACTAAAACTCCACCCACATCCGACATCGGCGCATATATGAACTTCTGCTTGTCTTCCAAACGCTTTCTACGACGAGTTGTCTTTGCAACAGGCTCGCCAGCCTCGGCAGCAGCCTTGGCACGCTCTCTCTCTAAATCGTCCAACTTTTGCTCAAAGTAAGGGGTCGGGCATGGATCCGGGAGCTTTTCCACCGAGTGCACTGTGTAATCACCCATGCCGGCGATGTGGATCTGCGCATTTTGCGCTGCGAGTGGCGTCCCATGCAAATACCCGTAGAGTGCAACTTTACGGTCGCACTTGGGGTTATCGGTGATACGCTGGGGGTGAGTCAAATCCGTGATTCTGTCGGCCAACATGTATGGGTGCTCGTTTCTCCACTTCAACGGCCGGAACTTCATCACACTGATGAAACGTGACAAGTTCAAGATCTCACGGTCGGGGTAACGTCCGTTGATGACACCCGAGAGGTAGAAGAGCTTGGCACCCTGGTACACTTCTGTCCAGAAACGGTGCTTAAGACGCTTCTTGGACGTGCGCAACGTCGACTGCGACTTGAACAAGTCGAGATGTGTAGAAACACCCAAAACACGCGGCATTCCGTGGTGCTGGGCAATGTTCAAAAACTCCATGGTCTCCATTTCCAAACCGAAATTACCGTCGATCAAGAGCAAAACAAGGTCTGCGATCTTGGCTGCATCGATCATCGAGTTCAAGTCATTACCCACCTCGATAAATGTGAGTCTTCGTCTTTTGCCACTGACCACCGTGATGGGGCCTTTGATCTCAGTGAGCGTAGTTTTAGTCATTCTTCTGATTAAAGACCGGATTAACGTTGTCTTTCCTGTTCCTGGAGGACCCACCACCGCAACAATCACTGGCGGAGGGTCGTCATCGGGTGTTCTGTCTACCATCGGAACATGGTACTTTTTCTCGTTGACATCCTGTGTTCTTCTGGCCTGGCGCTCGAGCTTTCTGGGTGCTGCGACTGCGAAGGCTTTTGCATTCTGCCCGTTTTGATGGAGTTTCTTCTTAGCAGTGGTCTTTTTGGAGCCACCACGATGGGCTTTGTTTGTCTGCTGGGATTCCATGGAGAAGAAAAGCGATGCTCATCGAAAAAAATAAAAATTCACCAACTGAAGTATATTCACGAACTGACGAAGTCAGTGAGTGCTAGTGGGTTGAGCGTATATTCGCGACTAGTAGATTGAGAGTATATTCACGAATTGACGAAGACTAGTGGATTGGGCGTATATTTACAAACTTACCAAGTCGGTGCCACAGTAACAGTATATTCGCAAACTGACGAAGTTAGTGGGTGCTACAGTACATGAGAGTATATTAGAGTTTAATACGAACTGACTGAGTATTACAAACCGACTGAGTATTACGAACCGACTGAGTATTACAAACTGACTAAGTATTAGAAACTGACGAGTGCTACAGTAAGTGATACACCATTACAAACAATAAGTACTTCAGTAAAGGGAAACTTTCATCTCTTCAGTGTGCTAGTGTTTCTGGGTTTGTTCACAATTTGCAACCGGTACACTCATTTCAGCCTTTTGTTAAGTTTATAGGTAATTTGTACTCATTTTATCATGTCTACACTCCAAGTATATGATAATTCACTCACTCATTCAGTTTTCTCTGTAATTCACTCATTAACTTGAATTTGGTTAACCAACCTTCCAATCAAATATGATACAAGAGTAGGCCCAAATTACTTTCACGTATGAGTCTTCCGCATGCTCTAATTTACTCTTGCTGTTCTATGACAATTTATTGACATATTGCAGCACATGTTAGAAATTGAACTGCTGAAGATCCCCCCTGCTCTAAATAACCCTTCAATAAATCAGTTGAAGTTTCAGATCGCTCCAAATTGACTCGACGATCTGGACCAATGCTTAGCCTGTGTGTGCACTAATCGCTCAATTGTTAGTATTTGAATAATGAACGAACTTCATGAGCGAAGCGAGTGAATTGAGTAAGTGACAGGGTGACTGGGTGACTAGGTGACTGGGTGACTGGGTGACTGGGTGACTGTATGTTTTATATTCTCATCGTAGTAACTCGTTCATTGCTTCAATTGGTATGCACCTACCAGTGTGTTCGATGTGCGTGCTTCACCATCCGTATTCTTCAGATTTAACCTTCGCTAAATGCGCTTCATAATATTTCCTGTCTAGTACATGTTGTTTCACGTATCACCTCTTTAGTCAACGTTCACCTTTCTCGTTCAAAGCTTCCTTGCTTCACGTTTTCGTTCGTAGCTTCTTTAGTAGCTTCTTTCGCTTCTTTCACACATTCACCTCTTTTTTCGCAGCATAAATCTGAAAAAATGGCTGCAAATATGGCTGCAAAAAATTCTAGGAGGAACAAAATATGATATAAAGGATGGAGATATTCACTCTTGCCAACTGGGATCGTTGTGATACTTCAAAAACTCGTTTACCTAGTGCCTAAGATGTGAACTCCAAGATTTTTCCTCTCTCGATACTGCTGTTGAATATATATAATACCACATTAAGAGTACAATGATCTCAGACGTGTGAAGATTTATGGAAAGAATAACTTAAAAGTACCAATATAATAATCAATCAGTGACTAAGCGCTCCGTCCGTTTACGCTCCGTCCGTTTACGCTCCTCCGTTTACGCTCCGTCCATTTACTTCAGTGCGCTCATGTTCAGTGGAAGCAAAAAGTCAGCGGAAGGAAAAAATGTACCAAGTATTCCAATGCTGGCGGAAGGAAAAAATGTACCAAGTACTCCAGTGTTGGCGGAAGGAAAAAATGTACCAAGTTCTCCAGTTCTGGCGGAAGAAAATAACGCTCATTACACATTGGAAAAGTCCAACATAAGATATAATTCACCCATATTTAAAGCCCACCAAAAGTCCTCAAAGTAAAATTCAGAGAATATGATCAACAAGAAACTATCAATGAGCATCTTATTTTTGGCGTCTTTTATTGCCTGTGTCGTGGCAAGAGAGAAGATCTGCAACCCAGAGGATTCTATTTATCCCTTCACCGGCTTCAAGTTGAGTCGTGTGTACCAAATCTCTGGTCTCCGTGAACCCACAAGTATGAACTTCTTTTCCATTACGCACTGCGATTCTGGACTGGTTACCTTCCAAAAGACTATTGAAATCAGCACCCTGACAGATATCGACTGGAACCGTCCATTTTGCATGTTAAAGCCAAATTTGGGCGATAGGTATCCTTATAAAGATGATGACACTGTGCAAGCAGTAGACAATGGCCAGAGTAAAAAAGATGATTCAAGCTCTCAACCTCAAGCTCTTCAAACCGACCCTGAAAAAGGTCCCAGTGCCAACCTGAAAGTCTCCCTTCTATCCTCCGCCACTGATCTCATACGCAAACTCATCTACCATCAGTTCGATAAGAAAATGGAAAAAGCCACACAAGGTCGCTATGTTGAGTATACCGGTAGAATGAAAAACAAGCACCAGCTCGACATTCAAAACGCAGACCCCGCTCGCTCCCTCAAGTGGGAGGCACGCAACTTGGTGTGCTACAAAATGGCCCGCCGGAGAAAGTTCGCTCGTAGTGGCTTGAGCTTTTTCGTCCCCAACACCTTTGTTGGTGCACTCTTCGAGTGTCCCGTTCCACAGGATAAGCGAGCACAATTGTTGCAACACATTGACACCAGTGACTTTTTGAAGCCTTTAGATTTCCGCTGTGACCCCTCCATAGCGCGACCCGTGCTGCCATTGATTGCCGATGTTCCGCTCAACATCTGGTCAAAACTTCACGTAAGTCATCGCATGCGACCTACGGTCTCCGTGACTGTGCCCTTTATGTCGACCAAACTGCAATTTGACTTCCGGTTTCGCAACAACGAAACCCCGGATATGTTTTCACATACGTGGGCGGCCCGGATCGATGTCAATGAGGACTATGATTATTCGATGCCCGACTTGGATTTCATATCACAGTCCATGGCCCTGGTTTCTGACTACGTAAACCGTTTGGTGGCTCCGCCGGATGTTAACCCCAACTGCACCGATACGTTTGGAACTGTTGCGGCGGACTTTGCTGAGGGCCCTACGGCATATCTTCAAGACGTGTATCCTCGACTCACTTGGAGATCAAAGTTGGACTTGATGTATGCACGGATGAACTTGACGAGTGTAATAAAACACTTGGGATATGTTCAAAGTTTCTGGGACGGTTTGGGGGATGCATAAATACGTCTAAATCAATCCTTTATTTAATATACAACCATTCAATACATACACTGAGTGCAAGAGATCATCGACAACGCGGTTGTCGAAATGTAGTTGGAGAAGGTTCTGGAACATCTGATGACTGAAAACTTCAAAGTATAGCTGCTAAAAGTTTTGGTGGAACGTAAGTTTTGTAAGGCTTCAATATAGGTTCTTTCCATTGCTAAAAGTTTTGGTGGAGGTAAACGTCAGTTTGGTAAGGCTTTGATATGGGTTCTTTCCATGGGCATTCTGGACACGACTCTGCTAACCACAATCTTGAGTTTTTGATGTTCCAAGTACTGATATCCTTTCGAAAGTCTTTCAAGGTATTCCCTTAGTCTTTGCAACAAGGTCTTTTAGTGAGCTTTTGTTAGTTATTGCGGCAACACATCCAAGCACCGCCGGGTTACTTCGTTCCCTTAGTATTCGCAACAAGGTGTTGACAAGCTCTGTTATAATCTTGTCTTCTAGTCTTTTCGTCCTTAGGGTTATTTGACTCTCTGCCATCCTAGACTTATTTAATGCACATTCAAGTCCGAACATTCATTTCTCCACATCCCAAAATATTTCTCAATTAACCACATTTCCAGACCGTCTTTTTCCGTTAACGTCATTCTCGAGTCTTCTACAAACTTTCCTCTATCCTAACTAGGACCCTTCTCCTTCCTCAGACAAATCCTTTCACGTTGGTGGGTCCGTTTGTCATCGAGATGTTGGACAACGAAGACCGGTTTCTATAATGTTTTTGTTGGTTCTCACGACGAGGGGGGAGTTCTGCGAGGTTTCCCTCCGATGTGTTCTCGAGTAATGTGTCACTTAAGCGCGCAATATGTCTCCCTTCATCATCCAGAGACTTCTGTGAACTCTTTTTAGACAAACCTCTCTTCAAGCTCTTTAATTTGGAGGTGAGTCCCGAGTGCGTGTCTTTTTGCGTCTTTTCCTTCTCCACTTCTTTTTCCGAGTCTGGCAGAGAGTTCACGAACGCACCTTGTTCGATGGACGGCGTGAGCATGTCACTGTTCTTGAGGAGTTCCTGCGACTGTGACGTCGTGTCCGGCGTGGACATGCCGTTGAGCCTGTACATCTCGGATTCCCAGTTTGTGGAGTGGTCCTGTGCAGCCACACCCAATGCAGACAACTCGTTATTAGACTTTTCGAAGTCATGAATGCTTTCAGTGTCCTTTTCACCCGTGCGTCCGTACTTGACTGAAGACTTTCTCTGGAAGGAGAATCTGTCGTCCTTGGCAGGGGCAAAGCGCGCGTCTGGGTTCTTGGAGATAAGCGACAAAACCACAAAAACGATGATACAGACCAACAACACGAGCGAGAAGGCAGCATTCAATATGAAGAACACCCAGCCCATGACGGACGCAACCGAAGCCGGTTGACCAAACAAGTCTGAGAAAAAGAGAAACAAGAACGAGTTGATGGTGATAACCACCTGAATCAAGTAGTTGATGACATTGGTGGGCTTATTCAAGTAAGGCGCCAGGTAGATCAAATAGGCTGTGTAGGCCAAGTCGGCAATGAAAAGAACAAGCACGGATGCCTTACCGGAGCCTTGGCAGAAAGCAATGAATATGGCCTTGATGAAGTTGTAGGAGAGCAACACGACACCAAACCAGTACTTATCGGCGTGGAACATGGTGTAGCAGTACCCGTACTTGTTCAACACGAAGGAGTCACCGTAGAGAATGGCAGCGGGATTGTTGAACTTCTTGACAGACAATCTGCCGTAGTACAAGGTCTTCCAGTACGAGTAGGAAATCATGAGCAATGGCAAAAGAAGGAAAAGCACGGCGAGCACAATGACTGCGGGCGAGTCGCGCTCCGTAAACTCCCAGAACGAAAAGATGGTCAACTGCGTGAAACCAATGTAGATATACCTCAAAAGAGAACCCTTCAAGATCTGCGCAAATGACTTTCTAAAGTGCAAGAACTTCTGCGGGCTGAGCTTGTTAAAGCGGATCAACAATTCCAAGCCGGATCTGAACAAAACAAGCAACACGATCAACACGTACCCAATGAGGATGAAGAACGTGAAACCCGTCACAACGATGGAGGTGGGCTCAATGTGTGAGTTGTACCCCACACGCTTGATGCCCCTAAGAACGGCCAAGTTCGCATTGGAAGTGAGCGCGTAGTTGAACGCGCGCTTGTGCATGTCGTGCAAATAGTCCAACGCTCTCTGCGCAAGCACCTGCTTCGATGTCTTAAGGAAGTAGAGCGTAGGTGTACCACCCGTCAGCTGGACGTACCAACGAAATATCTTTTGCATGAACTCTACACGAATGAGCCCCATGGACCACGCCAAGTTCTCCGACCACGCCAGCGCAATGGGTGGCACACGGTCCACATGTTGCATCGACACCACCACCACACTCTGGAAGTAGAGGAAAAGCGACACGGAATTTGCCGAGATGTGCAGCGCAGCATTCGAGTTTCCAAAAGTGGACATCACAGCGGCGAAGAGCAATCCCAAGCCGGCAACCACCGCGGTGGCCCATTTGGCACCTGTTTGCGAAATAGTCTTCCCGTTGGTGAACGAAGCCTGCAAACACGACAACTGTTCTCCAGTGTCTCTGTCACGAATGATAACTTTTGCTATAGCATCAATGTCCGGCACGTTGAAGGCGATTCCGGGGATCATATCCACGTACTTTTTCGAAATGTACTCGATAGACTCCACTTGCATCAGGCCTGGGTAGATTGGACAGAACTGCTTCCATCCAAGGTCACAGACATCAATGTTCTTTTCAATAATGACGAAGCCATATGCGTAGACTTGAATGTGTGCCACGATGTACGACGAAATGTCTGTCGTCAAGTCAAGCGAGTAGGTGATCAGCCTATCATCCGGGTTAAATGTTACGTTGAAGTAAGACGGCGAGATCTGCGAGTTCTCCATACAGGTGACAAGCGACGTTGCAGAGAGCGCCCGCTTACACAACACAACCTGCAAAAGGGTGAGTAACACCACTAGGTTTCCCCAGAGTGATTTGCCAAACATATTGTTGTATAAGGTATAGCAGAGGCAAAAAAGATTGTTTTGAGGAAATTCACACACGATTTGGCAACAGGGATGCACTAAAAAAACTGAAAAAAAGAAATGCTGGTCCCCAAGCTAACCCCCAAGTAGCGAGGCTTGCGGTGTAAAGCTTGTCTTGTCTTGTCTTGTCTTTTCTTGTCTCGTCTTGTCTTTGCTTGGTTTTGGTGGGCGGAGAAGCTTACTGTGAGCGCGTGTAAATTGCTTAGAGCGCGTCGTAAACAATGCTTGATTTTGTTACTGTATTGTTTTTGTACGTGGTACACTACGGGCGCCGGGTGGGCCGACTCTTCGTCTGCTAGCAAAACACCTGCAAGTCTATGTTATTCGGTTGCCAACGAGGAATGCTGAATGTTTCTACGGCTTGGGCTGGACTCCTTGGCAATCCTCTCACGTGTCTACGCGTTTGTCTTGGAACAAAGAGGCGCAGAAAACGGCGGAAAATTATTAAGATCGAGCAAAGAGGGGGTGAAGAGGGTGTAGATGTAGAGAGAAGAGAGAAGAGGTGGAGGTGGGAAGGTTAAAGATGTTCCAATAGGGATATAGGTGGGAAGATGAAAGGTATCAATAAGTAGGTAGGAAAGGAGTAAACAGATAGAAATAGGTACATATAGAAATAGGTACATATGGAAATAGGGAAATACGTAGGAAGGCATCTTTTCACAGTATATGGTTAAAGTTTTACACTACTTGTCTGAAAACACGATGTTAGAAAGCAACTGTACGAATATGTGTTGTGACAACGGAGAATCGGTTGTGTCTGTGCAAGCCTACTGTTTACCTCTCCAGAGTTGGACTAATTTTAGAATTCGTCTAGTAAATATGGAGAAGGGGTAAATTGCTCGGTGTTTTCTGGTGCTGAAGTCAAGTATTGTTTTGTTTACGTATGTTTGCCATTATTTTCGTCTGATATGTAGAGGCTGTGCTAATTCTGTACAAGTGAAGTAGATAAGCAATCGTAAAACATGCCAAGGGTTCAGGAGGCGCGTGTCGGCAGAACGTCTTGGGTAGGTTAGATCGGCAAAGGTACATTGGCGAGGTAAATAGGTAAGGCCGATCGGGAAGCGCAAGTAAATGAACATTATGGATAATAGCAATAGCATACTTCATGAACCCTCTTGGACAGAGATAAGAAGACAGAAGAATAGAGAGAAACCTTGAGAGAAAGAAGAAAAGACAGAATAAACAGAAGAAAAGATAGGAAGACTAAAAGAAAAAAATACAGAATAGAGGCCATAATTTAGTAATTCTGTCAACTAGACATACAATTATTTGAAAACGCATTTTCACCTCTAAATGCTAATTATGTCCAAGTCGCCGATCCTCGCATATTGCTCTTTCGATCAATTAACTCACGTACTTTTGAGCTTTGTTGTGTTGGCTAATAATCTTAGTCATGGTTGACTAATTCAATAGCTTGTAGCCAAGTATAAGAATCTGATATAGGCTAACGTTATTTATTAATAGAAATTGCCCTGAACTGCACTACGGGTTAACGTTCAAATCATGACAAATACTCATATCTGGAGTTGGCCTATGTATAAACTTCTCTCCTGTCAGCTCCCTCCTAAGCAACTCAATTTGCAGTGAAGATTCATAGTAAATCATTAGAGATCTTATCAAACCTATACAATTAGGCAAATTGATTTTGTGTTAGATTCTGTCATTGTATCTGGCGTAACACAAAAGTAATGGTATATTTGATTAGAAGGACGGCTGCTGTTCTTCTACACGAGTTGCGAACTACGAGCGTGTCAAACTCACCTTCGAATACACTACTGTTTATCAAAATACTCACTATAAAAGTCTCCAATGATGTAGTCTGCCCCATTTCAATACTGAAAATATTCATTTAAGAAGTCAATAATATACGATTTTGCTGTTAGGAACCACCCAATAAGTGATGAAAGTTGTAGATTTGTTTTTTGTGATCAGCTAACTCTAAAGGTGGAGTTGATTGTGGGTTTGTGCCTGATTCCACCAAAATCAACTCCACCTTTAATGTTAATGAGATAAATCGTTCAGTTACCGCAAAATATTGAGTCACTAAGAAAACTTTACGAAAAAGCAACCATGCGAACAGTCACGTTATATACACGTGGTGTGCTTGAAAACATCCCTTCATACTGGCGATAAAAACGGGTAGAACCGATCACCCACATCCTTATTTCCTCGCTAGATTAGCGGTAGTGTAATTAGTAAGTTTGTACAAAATTTCGGTTTGGCGATGTTCTCCAAGAAAACTAGCAATTATACTGTGGTTCCACTATATTTATATACATTCAACATTTATTAAACAGAATGAACCTTATACAATGATGGCATCATTGATGATTATATATATGGGTATTAATTGTTCAGCTATCAAGCTATTAGAAAATTATAACGGAAATCGCAGAAATGATCACTGCGATCGAAGTAGCCCTCAAACCAGATGCGGAATTCTCTGCAACTGTTGGAACGTAAGATGACGTTGAGCCAGAGGCAGAGCTTGCAGCGGCGGTCGTAGTGGATGCCGACCCAGCGTTCGTTGTACTACTAGAACCAGAACTAGATCCACTAGATACACTGTTGTGAGATCCCGAGTCAGAAGCTCCATTTGATCCCGAGACGTTGTTAGAGGATTCAGAGCTCAAAGCACCGTTAGATCCAGAGCCACTGTTAGAAGATCCAGAGCTGGAAACACCATTGGAAGCAGAGCCAGAGACAGAACCGGAACCAGACGCACCGTTAGAACCAGAACCAGAGCCAGAGGAACCGTTCGAACCAGAACCAGAGCTAGAAGCAGCGTTAGATCCAGAGTTTGATCCAGAGCTGGATCCAGAACCAGAAACACTGTTAGATCCAGAGTTAGATCCAGAGTTAGAACCGGAAACACCGTTAGAACCAGAGTTAGATCCAGATCCAGAAGCACCATTAGATCCAGAGTTGGATTCAGAAGCGGAAGCACCGTTGGATCCAGAGTTAGAACCGGAAGCACCGTTAGAACCAGAGTTAGATCCAGATCCAGAAGCACCATTAGATCCAGAGTTGGATTCAAAAGCGGAAGCACCGTTAGAGCCAGAGTTAGATCCAGAGTTAGAACCGGAAGCACCGTTAGAATCGGAGTTAGATCCAGAATTAGATCCAGAAGCACCGTTAGATCCAGAGTTGGATCCAGAATTAGAAGCGGATGCACCGCTATCGTTACCACTGATAGGTGACGTGGCAGTTTCAGTGGAGGCGCTTGCCTTATTGGTCGTGGAAGTACTAACGGTAGTCGGTCTAAAGTACACAGGTGATGACCAGTTACCATATGAGCTATAAGACGGGCTCAAAGAAGTACTAGTATACAAGCTGCCCTTGGAGTCGGTAGTCACAATCACATCACCAGTCTTGGTAGCAACAGAGCCATCACCGCTGGTAGTAGTGTAGGTGGTAGTGTACTCGGTGAATGGAGCCAGAGAACCTGCAATGTCCGAAGTGGTAGTGTACAAGCCACCCTTAGAGTCGGTAGTAACAATCACATCACCAGTCTTGGTAGCAACAGAGCCATCACCATTGGTAGTAGTGTAGGTGGTAGTGTACTCGGTGAATGGAGCCAGAGAACCTGCAATTTCCGACGTGGTAGTGTACAAGCTACCCTTAGAGTCGGTAGTAACAATCACATCACCAGTCTTGGTAGC
>JAJLWI010000169.1:0-21614 GCA_030674215.1 Kodamaea nitidulidarum | reverse complement strand
CCCTCGATCCCCCCACATATGTCAGCCCCTACAAAGAGTTCCGCGAATCGCGCGCAAGAAGACTTGGGCTCACCGGCCTCAGTACCACGCTCGCAAACGAGCCCACTCCCCACGACCTTCATCACGGGTCTCCGCGCAAACTCGAGGCCGTGTATGCAGATGTCGACATCCACACGCTTCACATCATCAAGGTACAGGCGTTAGCACGCGGTGCAAACTTCCGCTACCGAATGTTTGTGGACAAGATCATGTTGCGCTCGTTTGCAGAGGAGTTCACCGAACTCTTCTCAGTGGCTCGTGGAAATATGTTGCGAAACAGGACTGTACACCGTAACCGCGACGAGTTACGTGCTTTCATGGGTGCCGTCACACAGCTACAGGCCATTGCACGGGCAAAGCTTCTGAGACATACGCATGTTGCTCTCATAGACGAAAACTTGGTAATTCAGCTCCAAAGCGTACTTCGCGGGTGGACTGTTCGTAATTCTATGTTACGCACGTCGCTGCATTTACTCTCCCACTCCAACAGCATCGTCTCCTTGCAAGCTATTGCGAGAAGAAACAGCATATACCAACACACCAGAGTGGTGTTGGAAAAGTACGATTCCACCACACACCTCAACATGACGCGATTCCAGGCCGCGTGCAGAAGGTGCCTCTACGTGCGCGGAATGGCAGACTACTCAACAGACGAAAGCCAGTTGGAGCGGTTCCAGGCGAAAATCCGCGGTGCAAGAACCAGACTGGACATTTCTCACTTGCGCAGGCAGGTGGTTGGAACCATGCCCGAGCTCGTGGAACTCCAGCTGATTGCACGCGGAGGTATCTCGCGACTGAAGTTGTGCAACAACGTTTTGGTGACACTTCTCTACGAGGACACGGTGCTCAACAGCTTGTATGCCAAGGTTCGCGGCAACCAGGTTCGCGAAGATATCTGGCGCGTGAAGCACAACTTGAGGCGTACGGCTGTCCGCCACAGCGTAGTCAAGTTGCAAAGCGTGTTCCGTGGGGTGTTGGCGCGCTTTGAGCGTGACATCAAGTTGGAAGACGCTTACTACGAGGTTGACAGTATCATCGGTGTCCAGGCCATGGCACGTGGAATGCTTGTGCGCAACAAGATCAACAACATGTATGACTACTACGATCAGCACATTGATCAGGTTGTTCGTGCACAGGCACTCATCCGCACCGCTCTTCTGCAGCAGGCGTACCGGGCACTCACCACACAGGCAAACCCTCCATTGAGTGTGGTTGCCCGGTTTGCTTACCTTCTCACTGACAACGACCGCGACTACCGCGAGCAAATGGAGATTGCTGCGCTCAGAGACCGTATTGTTGAGATTTCCAAGCACAACGAGGACTTGGAGGGCCAACTCGACAATTTGGACATCAAGTTGTCGCTCCTCGAGAAAAACAAGATCACCGTGGAGGAGTTTATCAAAAACAAGAACAAGTACAAGACTTTCCGACCAGCTGCCAACACGGTGAATGTCAAGAATCTCGAGCGGCTCAATCATTCGCTGCGTGAGAGAATCGAGTTGTACCAGTCTATGTTTTATCTTCTTCAGACCCGGCCAGAGTACTTTGCGCGTGTGTACCAAGACATGCACAAGCAGGAGAATGCGGCAGAGAAACGCTTGCTCTCACTCGCACTGTCGCTCTTCCCGATCAAGGACTCGCTGGTCACCCACCACCTGCGCGAAGAGTACTACTTGGTCAAGTTGGTGTTGGCTATCATGCGCACCGATATGAAGCGTGCACGCACCATCTCCGACATCACCAAACAGCAGTGTTTCTGGGTCGACTACTTTGCGCACCTCAACAACCTCACGTACCAGCGTCAGCACCTCAAGGCCATTGTTGGCGGTGTTGTGGGCATGGTTGTGGACAACGATGAGCTTGACTTCGAGTCTGATCCCCTGGCCATTGCAGAAACGCTCCGCGAACAGGAAATCAGGGTCGCGGGTGTGTCAAGCCGTGACTCCAACATCGCGGCGGGAGTGGCCATCAAGGACCCCGATGTCAGTGCACGGTTTGTGGAAAACTTGATGGCCTTGAGAGAGGTGGCTACCGAGCTCATGGGCGTACTTGAGAAGAATATCACACGTATCCCGTTGCATGTGCGCATTGTGTGTCGTGAGGCCTTTAACCTCTCCAGAGCGGCGTTTCCCCACAAGCTGGAGCAGCAGCACCTTGCAGTTGCCGGGGTGACGTTTGTCAAGCACTACGTGTCGATGATCTTGCACGCACCGGAGAACTACGGGTACTTGGTCAAGGACCCGTTCAACCCGGCTTTGCACAACTGCAGGGCCAAAGACAACCTCGTCAACTTAGGGCGTGTAATGTTGCAGGTGTTTTCCATGAAGGAGTTCAGCGACAACTTCCTCCGTCCATTGAATGACTACGTGCACAACTCTGCGCTGTCCACGAGGGCCTTCATTGCGGAGGTGATTGACATTAGCTCGCTTGATACCGAGTACTCGCTCACGGATTACGACGACATCGTGACCCGCGAGCGGCCCAAGCTCACCATGGCCATTAGTGACATGATCCTGTTGGAGAAGGTTGTAAGCGAGCATTTGGATGTGATGGCAGTGCAGGCTGATGACCCGCTTCTTGAGGTTTCGTCCAAGGTAGGTGCCTTGGTGCAGAGTGCCGATGACTTTATGTCGATGACGGAGTTGGGGTGTGTCACGCTCAATTTGAGCCCAACGACCAAGGAAGACTCGTTGGCCGATTCCAAGGTGGAGCTGATGTTGACGCAGGCCAAGCGCTGTATTTTATACATCATGAGAATCCAGGACCTGAAAAAGGGCTTGCTCGAGTTGTTGATTTCGGCCATCAAACCTGAGCACGAGGCCAGTTACCGCGCCATGGTGGAGGGGGAGCGCACAGAATCAGACCAAAAGCGCCGACCCTACTACCGCACGTCTGTGGGTGACTTGACGTCGATGTCGTTCCACGAGTTGAAAAAGATGTGCTTGCTGATCATTCTCGAGTTGGAGACTCAGGGTGTGCTCACACGCAAGAACTCGTTCCAGGACCTCCTCAACCTCATTGCGGTTGACATCAAGACCAAGAACATTCAACGCGAGGGCAGGAAAAACCACTTGGCCATTGCGCAGAAAACGGTCGAGAAGCTCAGTGACAAGGAGAAGTTCCTCCAAAAGCAGCTTCTGGAGTACAACACACATATAGACTCGGTACTACGCCTGCTCCAGTCACGGCCCAAAGACCGGAAGATCTTCAATCTTATTCCGGTGCTCACCAGGCAGTACTTTTACCACCGCGAGCTTCGTAAGCACAATAGGCTCCCCAAGTTTGGGTCGTACAAGTACTCGACCAAGAAGTTGTTGGACCAGGGCGTTCTTGTGGATTTTGGTGATTTGATGAACAAGGCTGCGCTGAGCTCGTCCAAGATGGACTTTATGTTCTCGTGTCACCAGGTGGGCAAGTTCACCATTGAGGCTGCGTGTGGTAATGTGACTATTCCTGGTGCTTCGAACCTGGTGACCTTGGACCAGTTGTTGAGCTATCAGTATGAGAATAAGGAGAGGTTGGAGTTGTTTGATGGAATGGTGATATTTGATACCCACAACTTGACTGGATTGATATTCAGGAAATTTTATGATTTGAAGAGGGACTAACGAACGAACTTCACGAGCGAAGTGAGTGAAGTGAGTGAGTGAACCTCACGAGCAAAGCCAGTGAGGTAGTGTCGTAGTGAGGTGAATGAGTGAGTGATTAAACATTATAGATGAAGATAATCGAACGACCAAACGAAGTAACTGAGACAAGTATTATAGTAGTGATCAACTGAACGAGTGAAGTGGGTAAGTGAGTAAGTAAATGAATGAACATTATTGAAGAGATAATTGATCGAGTGACAAAAACTTATAGTAATTCATTGAGGAACCAGACAATAGAAAGAATGAAAGAACGAACTGAACGCACGTAGAGTGAAGTGAGTGATAAACTTTTTTAAGAGATAAATCACTCACTGAAAAGTATTGATCTGTGTAAGCTACTAAATGTACAGTAAACCAAATCCACCAACCCGTTTTTCCTGGAAACATTTACCAACGGATTCGAGTGATGCAATTACGTGAGCGAATCACTATCAGCAAAGGAACTTTCATCGGACACTAACTTCACCACTATCTCCATTTTCTCGCTAGTTTGGATCCCTTGTTCAAAAATTCTCTATGATGTAAGTACTCATACACTAGCTTTGCTCGATCAGTTTGTTCACACTCGATTTATTCTATGATGTGGGTCCTTTAATTGCTCGATTAATTGTCTGAATTTGATAAATGTTCACTCACTCACTCACCTCACCTCACTCGCTTCGCTGTTCAGTTCGTTCTCACTCACTCAGTTAACCTTGCCTATGATGAAAGTTCACTCACTCACTCAGTTAACCTCGTCTATGATTAAAGTTCACTCACTCACTCAGTTAACCTCGTCTATGATTAAAGTTCACTCACTCACTCAGTTAACCTCGTCTATGATTAAAGTTCACTCACTCACTTCACTCGCTTCGCTCGTGAAGTTTGTTCGTTCGCTCTCCCATGCCTACATTCAAGTACTGATACAAAAGAAATACATTGACTTTTTGCTTATTTCGATACTGTCCAGGAATCACAATCTCTCGTCCTGGTACAAACATTGTTCAATTTCTCCCGACAGTGCCAGCAGAGATTCTGGTAGACAACATTTCACACCAAGAATCCTTCTTATTGTAATAACGTGGTTTGTTCTAATCATAAAATTGAACAGTTCAGCTATTTCAGTCTGCTTAACAAATCGTCGATTTTGCTCTCCAACGAAGATAATCTCTCGTCCTTTTCCAATCCAGCTTGGGTCAACTTGTCGACTTGCGACTCCAATTGTGCAACAAGGGCGGCCAACTTCTCAACGGTAGCCTTCAAGGTAGGTGCACCTGCACCAGCTTTAGGCGTGGATGGTGGTGGAGTGCCTGCACCTGCCAAACTTTCCTTCTTTTGAACTGTTTCAGTTTTGGGTGACAGAACTTCCTTTGTGACTTGCTCTTCTTTTGGTTGTTCTTTCTGTTCCTTTACTTCCTGCTTTGGTTCCAAGTCTCTCTTTTCCTCCTTTGGCTCCGCCTTTGGTTCCATCTTCTTCACTTCCTTCTTTGGCTCCTCCTTTGGCTCCACCTTCTTCACTTCCTTTGGTTCCAAACCCCTTTTTTCATCCTTTGGTTCTCCCTTTTCCTCCTTCTCAACTGTGACCTCCTCCCATTCATCACTCTTTGTCTCATCAGCCTCTTCATCATGATCCTTATCATCAGAAACCTTGTTGAGCAAGTCATTGACCTTGTCGTTGGACTTCAAAAGATCATCAATGTTCTTGGAAGGCGTAGTCTCTCTCTCAACCTTAGATTCTGCCTTCTCTGCTCTCTCTTTTCTTTCCTTCTTTTTCTTCTCCTCCTTCTCTTCCCTCTCCTTCTTTTCCTTCTCCTTCTTCTCCTTGGCCTCCTTCTCAATCACCTCCTGCTTGGGAGACTCCTTGATTTCCGGCTCGGTACCCTCATACAAAGCTTCCATGCTGATAAGCAAAGGACCATTGACTTCTTCACCACCAAACCAAGCGCTGGCACTAACGGCAGGCTTGTCCAGTGCACAGTCCGGGAAAATGTCACTCTGAAACAACTCCGACCTTCTTGGAACAATAAACGAAATGGGCTCCACGGCCAGGTCATTCAGCGTCTTGAAGGCTCTCACAACCTCGTTCTCCTTGACATTGACAGTAGCTTTAGGGGCCACACAAAAGCCTCTCTGTGGGTCAGTCAGGGAATACTGAGACAAGTCGTGGAGATAATCGTTCTCAAACTCGTAGTACCTGATGTTTCCATCACCCTTTCCAGCCAAGTACAACATCGAAGTGCACTCGTCAAAATAAGGAATCAACACACCAGAAGACGAGTCAATCACCAAGAACCCATCAATGGGACCCAGGGGGATGTCCTTGACATTCCAAATACCAACCTGGCGGTCAGAAAGACGTGAGAAACCAGTGGTCACTATGCGGTCGGTTGCACCCAACCAGGCTACTCTGGAAGGCTTCGCTCCGGTGTGTCCCGGACCTTCGGAAATCACCTTGCCCTCTCTGACATCCCAAATGCGCAACTTCTTGTCACGGGAGGTGGTGGCCAAAAGAGAACCGTTGTGGTTGAAGCAAAAGGATGTCACGAGATCCTTGTGCTGGAGCGTTATCTCATCCTTTCCAGTCTCCAAGTTCCAGATCTTGACAGTGTAGTCAAGTGAGCTTGTAGCGACAACGTTTTCCGCACAAGGGTGAAACTCAGCATGGCCGACCTTTCTGGTGTGGCCCTTCAAAACCATCTTAGGCTGCGTGATGTCCTTGACCTCGTCGTTTTCATCAACATAGTTGTGGAACGAGTAGTCCTCGGGGATCTCCCATAAGCACGCCTTGCCGTCGTCTGAACAACTGAGTACCTGCTGCTTGTTGAAGGGGTTGAAAACTGTGTCCAATACCGGGCCGGTGTGGCCACGGAAAAGTGGCACCTTGTCCGGAGCCTTTCCAACCTCATTCAAAGGGATGATGGCAAATGCACCACCTCCGCTGGCGTCCCAGTTCACAGAAAGGTACTTTCCATTGCACGCAATGATGTTTGAGTCCCATGCGTTTTTGGTTATCTTGAGGTTTTCATAGCAGAGTTCCTTTTTGACCGTTTGTCCAAACACATGGCGATACTTGGATGCCCTGACAAATTTACCGCTGGATGTTAGTAGTGAGTATAGGATAGACCGAGAGAACGAAGCAGGTTTTCAAAGACAGGGTGAGTTGAAAGAATGACTGATTCATAGGGGATTTGCCAATCAGATTGAGTGAATCAGATTTTTGAGGGTTTTATTGAGTGAATCTGAATATAGGGCGTTATTGAGTGACCTGAATGAATCTGAATGTTGAAGGACTCCATTGACTGATCTGAATGAATATGAATGCTGAAGCAAAATATGACAAAATAAGAACTTTAAACTTCATCTAAATCACTCGTTTCACGAGCAACGCGAGTGAAGCGGATTAAATTTGAATGCTGAAGGACTTTATGAATGACTGATTCTGAATGCCAAAGACTTTATCAACCAGATTGGACGATTCATATCGTAAACTTGACTCTTCGATACATATCAAAAACTTGACTCTTCGATACATATCAAAAACTTGAGACTCTAGTCTACCCATATCGTAAACTTGACTCTTGTTGACCCATATCGATAAACTTGACTCTCTTCGACATCTGTAAACTTGAGACTCTCGATTATCACAAGTACACTCAGCTGACCCCGCACCATAAGTACCAAATAGTCAAATTCTCCAATCCAAAACGTCCACCTTCCTTTGAACTGGAGAAACTAATACGTTCGGAATTTGGCTTCAATAGTTGATTGAACGAGTGCAACGAATAAACCTGTGAATTTGGACAGAAATCACTTTTCAACCCTATGATGTGCAAGCGACTCATCTATGTGACCTGTATACTCACATGTTGGAATACCAATTGTCAATACTGGTAGTAATGATGAATGCTTCTCATGATCATTTTTTTCGTGGCTTATCACATTTTAATAGTGTTACCGAATATGTTGACCATTTTCGTGAGTTACGTCATATTTGAACTAATATTTGTTTCTTGCTTCGGGCCGCTTTCTCCGATACTCTTCAAAATCTTCTTTCAATCTTCCTTCAAAACCTCTAGTCCTTTGCCTTCAACCTTTTCCTGTAGTCCTTTGCCTTGAACCTTTTCCTGTAGTCCTTTCCTTCGAACTTTTCCTCTAGTCCCTTCCTTCAATCTTTAATCCTTTCCTTCAACCCTCGATTCTGTTCCCCCTCCTACTCCCCTCTGATCCGATCAAGTCAATCTAGTCTCAATTGCTTCAGCATCTTCCTCACCAATCTTCAATTCAGGTATATTCTCTCTATTGGGTAATAGCAATAACTATGCTCCCGTGAACTTCCGTTCATGTCTCGGTACATACCTCATGTTTGTTGTTGATTTTTGAATTTGAGGACAAAAAAGAAAAAGGAGCTCACTTCAGGAGCGAAGCGAGTGAAGTGAGTGAGTGAGTGAACATATATACAGTGGAGTGAACAAACATATATACAGTGGAGTGAACAAACATATATACAGTTATGGGTGAACAAACATATATACAGTGATAACTGAACGATTGAGCGAACTAAAATTATAGTTAGTGACTTATTATAGTGAGTGTTTACATTATAGTTAGTGACTTATAGTGAATAACTTTTTAGTTAGTGACTTATATAGTGAGTACTTTACCATATTCAAAATGTATCCCTATATAGTGTTAGTTCACTCAGTCACTTCACTCGCTTCGTGAAGTTCTGCATTTGTTTAACCTTTACGCACAAAAGATGTCGCGACAAAGTGTTTCAAAAGAACCTCAATTCGTCTACAAATGTTTTTCACATGGTAAAACGTTAAACTAAGGGTGAGCAATAACCGACTAGTTTTGCTTAGTGTAACTCTCGATCTCATACCTGTTATCCGGTCAGGAAATAAGCCACAGAACAGTCCAGCTCAAACAATTGATTAACGAATTCACGAGCAAAGCGAGTGAGTGAGTAATAATGATTGGTAATACAGAGTCACAGCATCACAAACTTAACAGCGTCACAAACTAATAGTCACTTCAAACTAATAGTCACTTCAAACTAATAGTCACTTCAAACTAATAGCCACTTCACAAAGTCACTCGTGAGGTATAATTCAGTTCATTCGCTTCGCTCTGAATAGTCGCAGTGATGCCATGACTATAGTCCAAGCAAGCCCAAACCCAACCCCCACCTATCAATCACACCATCAAACCCTACTATCACAAATCGCCCCATCGGGTTTCCAACCATTTTCTTCACAAAAACCCAAGTACTCCCCTACTCTTGTCACCCCCCCTCTATATATCTAACTCCTTAGCAATCTCCCGCAAGTTACTCGCATACCGGTCCTCAATCTGGTCACCCTGGCCCGCAGCAACCCTCAACACCAACTCATTCAATTCAGCACTGCCCAAAATGTCCACATGGTCCGCGGTCTTGGCACCGCCACGGATGTCGAAGCGATCCGGCTCGTCCTTGATCTCCACAATCGTGACCTCACTGCCACCGGGGTTGAAGCGCGAAGCCTTACCCTTCTTCCACTCGTGGCAAATAGCATGCGTGAGCAACAGCACAGTTCCATCACCATCACCAAAGAAAACCGGGTCCTTCAGCTCTGCATCTATAACCATCTTAAGCTTGCTGGATGCATCGCCGTCCACATACGTGTAGGCGCGCTCAGTGGGCTTGCCCACACCGTAGAAACAGTAGATCTTCATGTCCGGCGCGTTTGGAAGAGACGCCTCCAATGGATTGCTCCACTTCAGGTGGTCGTGGTTGTTGGCAGCAACTTCCTCTTTGGTCTTGGCCAAACCAAACGAGTACTGATCGTACACCCTCTTGGAGTACCACTCGGGAGCATCATCCAACAAGAGGTCGATGGCCAGATTCACCGTGTACTTTTCAGGCTCTGACTTCCCTTTCTGATTGTATGTGATGAAGGTGCCAAAGCTCTGGTCCTTGGACCCCTCAATCACCACCGTGGTGTCGTTTGTCTCCAAGGTGTTGGTGGGATCGTCAGGGGAATGCGTCAAGTTACCCCAGATAGTCTCGCCACCCTTGGGAATCATACTGGCAATGCCGCCAAACGACCGCATCATGTCAACACGCTCACGTCTGGAAAAGAACTTCTCAAGCCCATACACCGCCAACGCGTTCAACTGCACGGTGTCCTTCATTTCACCAGAAAGCAACGCAGTGATAGATTTGGGCGTGCCGAGCGAACTGCCACTGATATCCACAAACGCCTCAATATGAGTGTTGACCCAGTTGGAACCTCCGTTTCCGTAGAGTTCTCCATTGGCCTCAACCCACTTCATGAAGTAAAAAATAACCTGTGTTCCCATGGAGTGCCCCACCAAGATCGACTTCTTGCCCAGCTTCTGCAAGCTGAGCTCGATCGACGACTTGAGCTTGGAGAAGTAGCTATCGCGCCTCTCCAAGTCTAGGTACGCCAAGCGCCAGTCGTATGCAGCACTGGTCATGTTCTCGGGTCCGTAGCCAATAACCGCCAAGTTCTGCAAAATCTTGTTCCATATCCAGTACCCGGCCATAAAAAAGTCTGCAGCCTCAAAGCCCTGAGCTGCGCGCAACTTGATGTTGGGTGGGTCCAATCCTGTCTCAGGGTCCAACATGATATGCTTCAACCAGCACGCCTTGTCCAAGACCATGGTGCGCAACATGTAGAACGAGCCCCACAAACGCTTTCTGAAGTGGTTAATCAGCGGACACTCGCCGTCGGTGTTGACGGACCATGACTCTATACCCGTGGAGATCACACCTGGCACCATCACCACGTTGAACTCTGCTGTGAGGTTGTACTGAGAGCGCATGCGTCTGCCCACCAGGAACAGTTCTGCCGAGCCATGGAGGTCTCCTTCCTTGGACATGTCGTACTCACTGAGAATCAGTGGGAAGCCGGTGGGGAGCATATCAGACCACTTTCCCCAGTCTTCGAAGATATCGTTCATGGAGTCAAAATTGACGAATCTGTCCAATTCAGTGCGCAAAGCGGTGGAATTGGATGTTGTGAAGAACACTGCTCCGAGCAAGCCTAGAAGTGCACCGAGCACGAATACCACACGACGCGATTCGTAGAGTTTTTTCTTGAGTTTCTCCTCATTGTGTTTGGAGTGTTTAGACTTGTGTCTTTTTTGATGTTTGGAGTGTGATTCGTTTGAGTCGTTTGAGTCTTTTGGTTGGTTTGATTCGTTTGAGTCTTTTGGTTGGTTTGATTCGTTTGAGTCTTTTTGGTCCTTTGACTCCTTTGAATCTGCGGTTGGTACCAACTTTGGTTTTTTGGGGTGCAGTTCTGAGAGCTTCTTGAGAGTCTCGCTAGTCTGCAGCGAAGAGTGCCCGGAGGAAACTGCTTGTTTTGTCATGGGCAGTGGCAAAATGTGTGACAAAGAGAGTGAAACAAAAATCGAAGAAAATGAAAACAAATGAAAAAACGGGGAAAGGGAAGTGCGAGAATGGAAAGAGTATAAAAAGACAGTTAGGTAGAATAGGGAATAGTTGACTAGAGTTGGTTAGGGCTGGCTAAAGTTGATTAGGACTAGTTAGAGTTGATTGGAATTGATTCATTGGAAAGAACTCATAGAAAGAGACTCACTAGTATATTGTTTTAATTGAATCAAACATTCAATTGATGATTTTGTAACCTTTAAACAGTTGAAACATTTCAAAGAATGAATACAAATAACTAATGTTATTCCTAGAACCTTCAGCTAAATAACAAAACCACGGAATTGAATGAAATCGAATGAAATCGGATTGAATGAAATCGGATTGAATGAAATCGAATGAAATCGAATTGAATGAAATCGAATGAAATCGAATGAAATCAAATCAAACAAAAATCATCCATCCTCTAAGCAAAAAAGAAGATGGAGTTGGTGAATATTCCGTTCCTCAAATATTAGAGAATTAAATCTAAACTAATTTCCGAGTGAAGAATGAGTGAGTGAATCCAAGAAGCAGAAATATTGAATTTGAGTGAGTGAACTTAAACTACAGACAACTAGAGAACGATTTTCATTAACTCACCCCACACCCATACTTGAACGGGTCTTGTTTGACCTCGGTATATTCTGGCTTGGCAGCCTAAAATACCGCATTTCGAAAATCATGCCATCGAACGGAATATACTGAACAAAGAAGCAAAATAGATTTTTGCCAAAGAAAGTTACCTCAATAGATTTTTACCAAAGAAAGTTACCTAGATAGATTCTTACCCTTTAGTAGTGGCCGACATCCATTATGATATAAGTCACACACTCATTCACTTCACTCGCTCTGCTCGTGAAGTTCGTTCGTAAGGTTTTTGTTCGCTCAACTATAATGTGCCCTTACCTTAACGGTCGTATAAGCATAAGGGTAAAAATTAAATACAATCGCGCATAACCAGTAACCCCCTTTTGTAGAATGTAAGCAACTAGAATTCCTCCTTTGATATACCTAATTTTGACTATAGATGGAAATTGTAAAAGGAGGTTGTTATATCGTGGAAAATTGAGTACATCATTGTTAGGAAAGTTCATACATGTTAAAAATTAAAGTGTCTTAGAAAAGTTGTTATATCTTAGGAAAGTTGTTATATCCTAGGAAAGTTCATACCTTAGGATAGATATGTCTTAGTTATATGTCTTGATTATGTCTAGGAAAGTCACCGTATCCTCATTCTAGAAATAATATATGATCCATTCTCAGAGCAGTTCGCTAGCTTGACTCGCCAAAACGGGCGAGGGTGACCGTTTTCTGTCAACACACGTAATAGCTTATTAAGCCGTAAATTTCGTTTTTAAAGATAGAACCCTCGAACTGAAGTATAATACCCTTCCATTTTTTCCTAGCGTTTTCTTTCTAGCAAAGACTTCCATGGGTAGAAAAGGCCATCGATAACACTGTTGTTCAGTTCTCAAGGTTCATGCAATGAACCTATGCTTCATTGTGTTTGTGATTATGTAATCTCGCGGATCCAAGGACTGAAGAGGTAAAGAGGAGGACTGAAGAGGTAAAGAGGAGGACTGAAGAGGTAAAGAGGAGGACTGAAGAGGTAAAGAAGAGGACTTAAGAAGAGGACTTAAGAGAAGGACTAAAGAAGAGGACTAAAGAGAAGGACTAAAGCTGTTATCAAGGTATTGAGCTTGATGATGAAGTCATATTCTTGGTTACTACCTATAAAACTACTCTGATTAGACCAAATCCTTTTGATAGCTTCATGGCTTATGTTAGGGTTTTCACACTCAGGTTTAGGAAAAACTTGTAACTAACTTGTTTACTCTAAAGAGCTAACTAGGTCATATTTTTAGCAGAATACTCCGGCCAAGACTAGAACAGGGTTATTCTGGAATTAGGGCTTCGATTAAGGCTTTGGCCTTTCAAGCCCTAGGGTTTTGGACTTAGGGCTTAATAACCGGGCCCTGAGGTCAAGCAAGAACTAGGGCACTGGCCCTCATTATGTAGCGGGCCTTATGTCCTAAGTCTGCCCTCTTGAATGTGAGTTAGACCTGTATATAGTCTCAGTACCAGAGTAATTTTATATGCAGTCCTATTACCTCCATTACCTCACAGCTTACTACATATTAGATACCTTCATATTAGCCAGAAATAACCTCAATAAGCATAGCTATTCCTAACCGAAAAATGAAACTCCTAACATAGATGATGATGAGCAGTTGCTCAAACCTCTACAACTGAAAACTTATAAAATTGACAACCTATATATTGAAAACCTCTGATAAAATTGACAACCTACATATTGACAACCTCTAAAACAATGAAAACCTACATAATTGATAACTTACATATTAACAACCTATATAATTAATAACCTCTCATTTACTTGATATTATGATCGCAATTTGACTTTTACATTTTCCCTATATACTTCGATATACACCCGTACGTACGCATTACATGGTTGTAAGGTAATAGAAATGTTGGTACTGCATATAATATCAGGGTTACACTAGAGGCCATAGGTTAACTTAGATGTAAATTCACTCACTCTCAGTTATCTTTGAATATAGGTTTGTTCACTCACTCTCTTCTCTTGATATATAGGTTTGTTCACTCACTCTCTTCTCTATATATAGGTTTCTTCACTCACTCACCTCTCTTTATATATAGGTTTCTTCACTCACTCACCTCTCTTTATATATAGGTTTCTTCACTCACTCACCTCTCTTTATATATAGGTTTCTTCCTCACTCACTTCACTCGCTTTGCTCGTGAAGTTCGCTAAAAAGACCAGCTCGTGTGGTGTGAAGACAACGTCGTAGACCAAGACCTAGGCCATACCATCCACCAGTTGATTTGAAACCCCACTCTAAATATACCCTAGTTTTCCTCCCTTGAATAAACAATTTAGTTACAACTCTTCCTAAACCAGAGCATCCCTAACAGTAGTCACGTTATATTACCATCTACGCTGTATTACTGGTACGCAATATAAATAAACTCCATCGCTAATTATGCCATATTCGCAATACATACACTATCTGTTCCAGCGGACACAACTGCCGTTATTGCAGCAGAACTGAAGAGAAAGAAACCCAAATCCTACAACTGCTATTCCCGAGGCAACACTTCACGAGTGAAGGGAGGGGTGAGTGGATTAATTGGAATAGGTCAACACACAACTTGTTTAGGCTGGACGGATGTTCTACTGACCTCAATGGGCCGTTATCAAGATCACCGGTATCATATCCGGTATTCATCTTGTGTTTTGTGTGTTTTGTTAGAAGGTGTTCACTGGGTGTTTGCGCCAAGTGTTTGCAACAGTATTCCATCGGCATCTCAACATATCAACATCTCATCAATCTCAAAATCACATCAATATCTCAACCTATCATCAATATCTCAACATATCATCAATCTCAAAATCTCATCAATATCTCAAAATCTCATCAATATCTCAAAATCTCATCAATATCTCAACATATCATCAATCTCAAAATCTCATCAATATCCCAGCATCTCATCAATATCCCAGCATCTCATCAATATCCCAGCATCTCAAACCATCTTTTTCATTCACCTCTCTCATCTTTGTTCAAACTCACTCGCTCCTAAACTTAGTAAGTTACAAAGCATCCATCGTATAATCATACTCTATCCCCGGAGTCACACTCGCAATAAACTTCAAAAAAATTACCAAATAATGGTCCACCCGAACACCACTCTCACCCTCCCTCTGCGAATGCTTCATCAACACCCTCATCACATTCAGATGCTTACACGGGTGTATCGACACCGACGTGGTGTTCGGAACAACAGGAAGCTGCTCAATAGTAGCAGTCTTGTCCTTGTAGTCGGCATTGATATCCTCAAACATCTGCTGAGGTGATAATGGAATGCCGTCAGAACTGTACCCCACAAGATACATCTTAGGCACACGGTACGATGTCAGGTACGTGATGTATAGGTCATAGCGGCGTAGCTTCGCATTGTTATCAATCACCTCAAGATCATCAAATTCATCGTCCTCCTCATCCTCTCCAATTTCTTCAATGACCTCCTCTTTGGGGGCGGCACGGTTTACTACCCATCCGTCGTCAGTTTCGTCTTCTCCAGCAGCAGAAATCAATGATGTGGCTCTTTGGTACAGCGGTACGTGCTTGGTGACAAGGAACTGTTTGTCGGGGGGCAAAAAGGGCTTCTGGAGGTTCTTGGGGCAAGAGGCCCACTGCCATGTTGGGAACTTGAGCGTGAGGTAGTCGCCTGCGACTACGAACTCATCGGGGGAGATCTCTCCTGTAGTTTCGAAGTTCAGGTTGGGGTTGATAGGCGTGAGGTACTCACGGAGCAGGGACAATTTGGAGCGGAGCATGGATGATTGGTATTATGTAAGGTTAAGAGATAAGGGTTGGGATAAAGGGTGATAGATTATGTAAGAAAAATATATGATTATGTAAGAAGGTATATTGATAATTATGTAATATACAATTGATAATTATGTAATATACAATTGATAATTATGTAAGAATATATTGATATTATAAGTTCATTCGCTCAGATATAACTTACGTAATACAAGAAAACTGTGGAGTAAGAGTGATAGGTGCTTGAGCAAAGTTTAGATCTAAAGTTATGGGTTTAATTTTGAAGGAGAAGGGGAGGGAGAAATTTCATTATATCAAAAATATTGATGTAGTTCTAAGCATGAAAGAGAGAAAAAGAACAGTCTATACAAACACGTTCATAAATAACAGAAATAAGGGCACGAAGGATTGATGGAAATTTTGAAATTTATACATTTAGTATGAACATAGGCAAAATTCGGCGCTTGGGGTTTAGTATCACTACTACTAATCTTTCGCCATCATGTAAGCTGGATCTTAGCGAAAATGACTTGCTTGGATTAACCAATCGATTGCCACATTTGCTGGAATAATTAGTCGAGTACATTATGGATGGTGGGTTAATATTGAATGGGAGGTACAATTTGAAAATCTAGGGTAGAATCGTACTTTATACACAGGTTACAATTCCAGGCATTCTGGAATTACAAATGAAGATAATGGAAACTTCACGAGCGAAACGAGTGAAGTAAGTAATTGAGTGAGTTAGTGAACTCCTGTTTTTATAGAGATACGGAATAAACGAACTTCACGAGCAAAGTGCTTGTTTGCACCTTCACTTGTGTAGCATTCTTTGAACATGCGCCACAATTCCGTAGACAAGACTGCCCTGAACAGGCTATATTTAAAGCAGAAGTCCAGGTCACCGCATTAATAGGGTGAAAGTCTACTAAACCAACACATATGTAAAAAATTGCCCATTTATCCTAATGGAGCAGTATTACCAATCTGAAGTCTTAATGCAACCCTGAATTGCTATAATTATTTAGTCTATACCCAGTATCGTATTCTATGTTTTTTTTCAAACTCACCTAATCGTGTTATGTTTGTACGTTTGTTCAATTATATATGTTCAGTTTTTTCTATATGTTTGCTCAGTTATATATGTGTTCAGTTATCTCTATATGCTTACTTCCCGTAATATTTGTATATGCTCACTCACTCGCTCATTCAGTTACATTATATATTTTTGTCCACTTAGTTACATTATATATTTTTGTTCACTTGCTCATTCAGTTACATTATATATTTTTGTTTCCTCACTCATCCAGTTAATTAGCCTGATTAAGTTGACTCACTCACTTCACTCGTTTCGCTAGTGAAGCTCGTTTCTTCGTGTATTCGAAACACCACATATCTAATCCTTAAGCAGCTTCAGAACGAACTACATCGACAAGAACTTTACAAAATGCAATATTCCTCCTTTCAACCACTAAAAGTCTCCCTTTTGCTACTCAACCTACCCTTTGTATGTGTTGTACAAATGGCTGCAAATACCAGCCTTTTTTCAGAAAACGTTCCCTTCAAAGGTACTGACCAAAAAATCACCAATTACATGATTCAAACTCTTATTTCCATCCTCTAGGGATATCGTCGGGTTTTACAGGGTGACTCACCAAACAGTATGGTTGACATTTTTTCAATGGCAAGTGCTCTATCACTGTTGTTCGTGTTTATGAAAATCCAGACCCAAAATCCACACCACCTTTAACTGTCTCTGCAGTGTGGTCTACCGTATCCGTTCTTTTTTTTTGCAGCAATTTTTTGGAACCAACCCAAGTATAGCAGTTGCAATGTTGTAATGCTCATCAGTAGCGTAGATGTAGAGGTGATATTCCGTGGCTCGCCATTTTCAGTATCGAGAGTTTAAACTGGATTCAACTTTGTCTGTATTAAACCGTTCTAGTTTAAGTACCTTCAAATTAGGCTCGATTTTAGCATTAATCTTATTTTGGAATGGCTGCAAAATTTGGAGCTGCATATAAATATTTCCTGGAGGATGAACGTAATAATTGTAAGCCACCCATTAGCTTGATAACTTGAGGAGGTAACTTTAAGAGGTATTCGTGGGGTGTTGTGTGATTCATATTTTTGACAAAGCTCACCCCGCTCTCACTCACTCACTTCACTCATTCAGTTCGTCTAATGCCATCTTGGAACTTGATTCAGGTGTTAGTCTGCTAATTTAGACACTATCTTCTCTATTGTATGATATGCGGACTTTTTCAACCACGGTATCGCAAATATAAAAGAAGAGTTAGTTCTGACCTTATGTTTTGTCATTTTTAGTTTTTCTGGTTCTTTCCATCTAAACTGGCGTTCAGGGCTCTTTTTGAAAATATCCCTTCCCCTCGACCTCAAATATTTAAACCTTTACACGAGTATCTCAACGTTTTAACAATCACAACTTCACTAAGCTATTCAACTATCAAATTTCTCTGTTATTCATTGCGATCTTCTAACACTGGTATTGTGCTTAGCCTTTCAATTTATGCTCGGTTTGTAAGAAGTCACTGCTTAATGTAAACTACTTCAAAATCCACACGTTTACTTGAAAGTCAAAATTGTCAATTGTGCTACCATTGGACGCAATCTGACAAGTAAATTGCAGGAATGTTGTAGTATGGCAAGAGTAGAAACTCCATATAGGATACTACCATCTTCTCCTTTACCTTGCATCATTTAGACTGTAGCTCATCATAAGTTAATTAAATAACCCAAAAGAAATCTAAAAGTATTTAGTTCTGAGTGAAATGTGAAGAGAGCAGATTAAAGTGATAGAGTTTAAGCCTTTTCTTGAGGGTTACACTTTTACTGAGTAGACATGCTTAGAGAGCTTGTGGAGCTCGCTCGATGACAGTTTGTTTTGCAATGAATTATTGGGTTCTGTAGTATAGATTCCTAATTTTTCTTCCAGAAAAGTCCCCCAGCAGCAAGTCTCATACCTTTACATGGCGAACTTTGCTACAACAAACCAGTATGAAGCAATTTTAACTAGGTGAACTAGCAATACATAAATTATGTCGTCTTTTTAATCCCAGCTATTGGGACCACGTGTAGAAGAGAGAAATACGATTGAAGAATTTTACTTTCGCTTTGCACACGGAAATATGCTTGGTTTTTTTGCAGCCATTACGTTTGATAAATTTGGGTTCCACAGTTTTAGAAGTCTGGTTTGCAGGAAAGGGTATTGACACCAGGGGTTTTCTGGGATTTTCGGGAAGTCTTCCGCGTATATCCAGAGCGATGAAGTTTTCCGAAAAACTAGAGCATCTCCCAAAGATGGGTAATGGTGCGAACGAACTTCACGAGCGAAGCGAGTGGAGTGAGTGGAGTGAGTTAACTTAATCAAATATAAACTAGATGAGCGAACGAACTTCATGAGCGAACGAACTGAACTAACATTATATAGAGGCAACTGAATGAACGAGTGAACTAACATTCAATAGAGAGAAAACTAAAATATCGAGGCGAGTTAGTGAGTAGAGTAACTAATACTTTTCTTTCATCTATTAAGCTTTATTGACGCTCAAAAAGGTACTTGGGGAAAATCTTACTTCCAGTTTTTGTTGTCACTTTCTGAGTCGGGAGCTCAATACATATACTCGGTTATTTTAGTCTCAGTGACTTTATCAATAGGTGTCTGGTCAGGCTCATCCCTTGTCAATAATTCATCTCTTCTATCTATTCCACCTGTTGCGTTACTCAATTCATTCGCTTGGTAAAATTTTACTGAGCTTCTTTTTATTGCCGCAAAAATTAACTGTAAAAACTCTTATCTGGGATCTCATGTAAAAGCTCTTATATAAACCCTATTTGAATCTATTATAAAGATTAAGCAAAATTTAAGGTGAGTAGTGCCTATAGGTAGAGATGGAAAAGGAGTAATAAATGGATGTGAAATTTGTATTTGGTATTTAGACCGGAGATATTTGTGAATATTTGCAGATTTAAGGAAAAATGTTGGCAATTTACATCCTAACTATAAACTTTAAAAAAACCTTCACACTGAGAGCCAGAGAATTTATAAAGTTAGTGGAAGAATTAGTAATCAAAGGCTGAATAAAGATCACAACGAGAGTGCACCATGAAGTTCGCTCCTCGTGAAGCAAGACATACAGACAGGTTGCGTGATAGTCAGCATTGAAATTCGTCGATCTCTCGCTTCCTGTTTTTAGCATACTACTCAATTTTTTTGTGGTTCACTCATTCACTTATTCACTCTCCAGTAATCGTATATAGAGTAAGTTCACTCATTCACTTATCCACTCATTTGTTCAGTATATATATAAAGTAAGTTCACTCATTCACTTATCCACTCATTCGTTCAGTAATCGTGTATAAAATAAGTTCACTCATTCACTTGAAAGCTCCTCAATCGTTCAGATCTCTATTTTCTTTCTCACTAACTCACTTCACTCTCTTCGCTCGGGAAGTTCGTTCGCAGTGAGCGAAACGTATATAGAGCACCAACTGAACGAGCAAACGAATTCACAAGCAAAATCACTCATTCACCCCCGGTTCGGCCAAACAATAAAACCTGAAGGTCTGGAAACTTGGCAATTTAATTATTTTGTTTTGCCTAAACTTTAAGGGTTTCAGTAGTGTATTTGTGGTATTCGAGTTATTTAGACTTGGGATTACTAACTTGAATTGGGTACTTCATTGAATGGGTATTTCATTGAATTGGATTAAGACTGTTGAGACTTCAGAAAAAATGCCTCGACTTTAAATGTAATTCCTTTAACAATGGAGCCCAAGTATGTCTTGTTTCAAAAAACATCGCGAATAAGCTCTTCATCAGCTCACTTGTCAAAACTACTTCTGTTCAGCTTCCCTCGTCAATTCCCACATCGTACGTCATCTCAGTTGTCAACGCGTAATGTTTCATTTTGTAGGCATCGGCATCATCAAAAAAGTCATTTATTCATTTATTCATATATTCATTTATTCATTTATTCATTTATTCATTTATTCATTTATTCATTTATTCATTTATTCATTTAGCACTTACTTGGTCACTCACTCACTCACTTCACTCGCTTCGCTCGTGAAGTTCGCTCGACAGTGCAATTGTAAACACTCAACTAAAACAAACATCACCAGCACAAATCACAAAATTCAGAGAACATTTTCAGTCCCAATTTGAAAAACGCAACGACGCGTCTGAGGTAAACAAACTTCAACCACAAAGCCAGAAAACAGTTTCGGTTACAAAGCAGCACCATGAGTCACGATGAGTGACACCGTAGCACGAGCTGGCAAAATAAGTACACCAACCAAGCCGTCCTTTGAGTTGTTCAGTCCCAGCTTTCGTACGGCTCCTTCCATGCCTTGACACTATTGCCGAATATTTTTGTTCGTTAGCCGAGCTTACGTAATCTCGGTTACCATTGTGCCTTTCGTGTAACTTTGTTGAGATCTTGCCATGTGACGTTAGCATGCAGGTGGGGGACGCGGCTTCAGAGACGAAATGACAGAATTTCAGATGACAGAAAAGAAACGGAATACAAAGAATACAAATGTTTAAAGTGGCAATTCAAATGAGAGGGAATAGACAAATATTCATAAGAGAGAATATTTCAAAAGATGAACTGACACAATACAAATAGTCTTGGAACTGTAAAACTAGAACTGACAATCAGAAATGATCAAACAGAACAGAATAAACAGAATTAAACAAAAAAGGCATTCAATAAAACAAAATTATACAAAACAGGCATTCAATAAAACAGAATTAAACAAAACAGGCTAATTCAAATAGAACAAAACACAACACAACAATCTAAACAAAACAATCCAAAAAGAACAAACACAATAGACTAAACAGAACTAGGATGCTTTTGCCCTGACTCAGCCAATTTGTGTACCCATTTGAATTTTTAACCACCATCACCAGCACAATACATTCACAACCATACATCCATACATAACTGATTATTCGTATTCCTAAATTAATTCATTATTCATTTTCTTAACTATTTCATTATTCATAAATTCCTACAATAATTCATATATCTTCAACTATATAATCAATACATAGGAAATACGCCAATATCCCTCATCTCCCATAACCCTCCCTCATCT